>MZZL01000138.1:394564-457111 GCA_002749535.1 Apophysomyces variabilis
GGGGGGGGGGTATTTACATATGGAAGTAACAAAGAAAACCAGCAAATGATGGAAATAGACTAAACAGGGATGGTTTAAGTTCACAAATGGTGGAATGACACTAGACGGTTTAAATGCTCTGCCTTGACTGAAGATTTGCGTTCTTTGGATGGGATGGACTTTGCGAACTGTTTCAATGAGATCGTCATGCTGGACATGGGGGGTTTATCTTGGTGATCTTCGTTTGGATCGTCCTCAATATGGCTTGAGAGACTGTTACAGCTTTTGGTTGTTCGTAGATGGCGTTCACGAAGATAAAGTGGATCGATATCAGACTGTAAGAAAGCCATGGTGAAATGAGTAAAAAGAAAGAAAGCAACAAGAAGTTGAACTTGATTCCAGAGTGTCTGAGCTGAAATGATTTACTTTTATAGTTTTCATTTTGTGCTCGGAACAAGCCAGGCTCGAATAGACCAGCCCACGTTCCAGGCCCAAAAATAGCATGTCATATACCCCCGATTCGGCTAGTTTCAGCCCGTCCAACAAAATCATTTTGAATAAGCTGAGGCCGATCATTTGACTGCATACACTCTCTAGCACTTTCGAAAGTCAGCTGCAGAAGTGGACGATGTCACTGAAAACAGAGAGAAAGAGAGTAAAGAGAAAAAGCATTCGATTTCAATCAACCTTCCCTCTCTCGCTTTCATTGGATATTAATGGCTCACCCTTAAGGTTGGGTTAATATCTCATTGACATCATGAACCCTTCACTATGGGCCCCAAAACAAAAACAGAAGGTTCGTGGGAATAGGTCAGGGTACAGGTTGTGGTGCAGTATGTTTTTCTTTTTGATGAAATGACATATAGATATGCAGCAATTTTCCCCTTTCTTTCTTGGTTCCAAACACGGGATGAAAAATCGATAAAAACAATGAGGCAGTCAGAACAGTTTCTGACTCTGAAAAATTGTTGCATTCAAACCTCCTTTTCTGCAATAAAACATAGTTTGACTCCTGTAGGACATGTAAAACGTAACTCTTTTTTATTCGGCTTGCGGAAAAGAAGAACACGGTTATTCTCCTCTTCCATTCTATGGAAGTGCTCTCTGGATATCCGAGGTCATCATCATCTCAGCCCTGAAATGGAAAACAACTTAATTACACCAACATACATAAATAAATCACCACATACCTGTTCAATTTAGTAATTGTGTCTGCAGGAATCTTAAATTGGATCGTGCCAACAAAGGAAAGTAGGGCCCGCACGTGCTCTTCAAGGCTTGCAATAGTCTAAACCGGAAAACAAAAGTGTGTGTAAATAAGCAAGAGAACATGCAATACTAACCTGGTGTGCCGATGCTCCCAGATTGACTCTGGACAGAGTATAGGTCCTCCAAAGCTTGTATAACATATCCATAACCATCACCAATAGATCAGGAATACTTTTGCTAATAGTGTTCTCAAGGTGCGCAAAGTTATCAGCTGCTTGCTGCACTTGTATCATGTTGTCATGTAACGGGATCACACCAGTCTGGTATACGAGCTGCAGAGATTGTTCGTAAAGTCCTTCTTCATACAATTTACGCGCTCGAAGGAACTGAATAAGTAGCCTCGTCGTGTATTTCTTGGAATCATGAATGATAGCACCAATGTGTTGCTGACGTTCGTACCGTTCAAGTGTAGTCCGTGCAAAGTTTATAACCTCATCCTTGGCTGTCTCTTGTGGTGTTGCGGCACGTTCAACTGCTTGTTGTTGCAATGCATCTCCCAGCTCTTTGTTAAGGATATCAATCACTTTGTTATAATCCTGTCAAATCATTCCTGTTCAGCTTGCTTAGTCAGTAAAATTATACGCCCTACCCAGGTCAACTCATAAACAGCCACTGCTTCCACATATCGACCTTCCAGTTCGCATTTTTCAGCAATAGGCATCAAAAGCGCTTGTGCATATTCATTTTCATCAGAGATGCCAAGAAGATCTTTGTAGTGATCTATGTATCCAGGCTGGTAAAATGAAGGTTTGGGTCAGCAAGATCCTACGAGGCACCATTTAAGAATGACTTACTTCGCGATTGTATTCGCTTGTTTTGCTGCCAAGAAGGGCTTTAAACTCCTTAGATGTCAATAATAGATCTCGAATGTACATGTAGCAAACACTAGTCATATCACAGCCAGTTGCTTCTCGGCAATCGGAATACAATGTCAGAAGGAATAGATACTGAAGAGCTTGACGTGGGTTGGAGGTGGAAAACAGTCGGATGTACTGATAGATAAGACGCGCAAAATTTAAGCTGACTCTGCTATCATCTTCCAGGATCACTTGAGAAACCATGTCGTTAGAACAACTATATTAGAATCGATGGCCTCTTACATAAGTCGATACTGGCTGTTAAAGGTTGTGCAGGAATCCTCAGTAGACCGTAGTATACAAGGGCGATTGCAAAGTGAACCGCCTCGAGACGCGTTTTCTCATGTTTATATAAGTAATTCACCGCCTGTTGTAATGATATTATGAGCTTCGCACAAAAATCCGCTACCGATAACTTACGCGCTCAAATTGCAGAGTTAACAATAAAATCTTAAAGTATGTCCAAGGACTAACACTGTTGGGATCGAAGCGAGCAGATCCAAATCTTACAAACAGATTTTGAAGATCGCCTAAATGGTAGCGTTCATGTTCGAATTCTTCAATCTGGGTACGCTCACGAACCAACAAAAGCTTTACGGGAAAACGTGAGATAGCGTTGTAATAGATTTTACTTCTCTACCTGTAGCCAAACGAAGTCCTCTGTTATTTTCACGTCTTCCGGTAAACTCTTCTTGTTCATTTCACATCTTCCTATGATTTTGAACAGAAGAAGTTTGTACCGATCAGCTTTTTGTGAGCCATATTCCAGTCGTTGATAATCTGCCAAGATAGCTGTACGTGCAGCTTTTGACAATCTGTGTACATCAGGGCAATCAGTTCCTGATTTCTAATTAAGCTGGAAACTTACCGTCTCTCAGGATTTGACATATATTCTTCAAAATATCCCGCAAAGCTCGGCTCAGATTGAAACAAATTACGGTTATTAAGCACGTAATCCAGTGCCAGATTGGCATGTCCACTGCGAAGGAGCAAATATGTAAACGTCCAGATGGGCGTCTCTTCGACAATCTTTTGCATATAGAAAATTTCGCGTTAGAGCCCCTTGAATCCGAAGGGATACTGCTTACTTCTAAGTTTGGATCTGTCCATCTTGAATTCTTTTTGAATTCAATGTTCATAAACGCGCGAATGCGATGAGCAATCGATGGTATGCCTCCAATTTTTGCTTCTGCTGCATTTTTCAATAAGACATCATCCACATACTGCATATACCTTTATGCTCATTAATACAGCAAAATCATTTCAGGTGGACCTACTGTTTCTCAAGCCATGCTCTGGACGCTGCAAGTAAAGATTGCCGAGCTTCGACAGCCGCAACACTGTTTTGTGGTTGCTCAAGATATTTTCGTATAAAGCATCCTTGTCGTCGTTCGTCACCTGTTGCATCAGATTCACCAACCAAAGTGTTCAATAATTGCCATGCATTAATTGCCTTTTCGGAAGACTTGTCAAACAAAATAAGCATTCTTCTGTTTGTTCGTTTTCATCTTACTCTATTTTGCTCAACCGGCAGGGAAAGTTTTTCGAAAGCATTAATCACTGCAAAGTCTTTTCGCTGAAGTCGTGCCTCGTTGAGCCCCATTACCACACGCGCGTACTGTGCCATATGCTCTTCTTGCGCCTTTGTCTTTGCTGCAGTCTATGATAATCGTTCAGTATCGATTATTTCAACAAGTGGTCCACTCTTGCCTCGTCTTCATCGAAACCATTTGCAAGAGCTAAGACCTTGTTATCCTGATAATGATCCCATTCTTCAAGTATATGTCGCTGTGTATTTCTCCATTCTGCGTCCATAACACGATCCACAGTATCTTCGAAATCATCATGCGTCTACAATGCATGTTCTGTCAGAATATCAGGCTGAAACAGAACTTGTTGCTTACATGTCGTCTACTTTCTTCAACAGTGCTAATAATAATTCGTTCATGTTCTTCGCGGAGAAATTTCTATGGTTCGGTTCAACTAAGCAACGCCATGCATTTTCCACGTCCTTGCATTACCTCCACGTCTGTGCTTTGGATCCTTTCAGTACGTTCAAACGTTGTTGCAGCATTAATCGCATCGAGATTTTGCGAAACGTCCTGAATTTTGATGCCGTTTTGGGCTAAAAAATAATGACTATTCCGGATAAGTGGTTGGATCGCGCGTTTTGAACACGACGCTTACGCTTTTGCATGGTGTTCTTGTTCAGCTTTATGCGCTTTCGATAGTAATTTCGTTTCAGAGTCTATCTGCGGAAGTTCTCTTTTAAGAGTTGGCACTTCCTCTCCTGGTGACGGCGAAACTAGGAGTTTCGAATTCTCGTAAAGCTGTTTGAACACGTTGCTTGCCATCAAAGAAGACGATCAGTTACAGTTTCCCATCCCGCAAAAGCAGTATTTTTGACTGTTGATTTTCAAAGCATTCAGCCAATCAATTCGCGAATTGATTCTTTGAGGCGACTGGGCAAACGGTAAGAGTTTCTGCCCTGGAGCTGTCTTAAGCTCACAGGTCATAAGGTGCAAATATTGACCAGAAACATTAAGCCAGTAGGAATGGATATAATTGTATGATAGAATTTTGTTCTGTTTATGTTCAGCTAAATTGATATAAACCTCTTACTGTATTTATCAGCCGCTCCTCAGCGTAATGGATTCAAATCCTGAATAGCCAACTCGCGAACCAGCCGTGCTATGTTTCATTGATAGCCATTATTGTGACCATTGCTAACTAGAGGTAGTTTTGCACAAACGTAGATAACCGCCGCTTCATACCAAAACACTGTATAAAACCACTATTGGCAAGAGCACTTATCCTAGTTTCTATTTGTCAAAAGCTTCCTATGAGATGTCCCCAACAAAACCCATCTCCCCACAGAAAAGTGCTGCCTGAAAACTACAAAAGAGGAAATCAATAGCCTTTTATAACACAGATATACGTGTGCTACAATGAACGATCGAGAAAAAGTCACCTCGCAAAAGCATATAATCATTTTACTGACGTCATGGCCCCCATCTTAATTCACAAATCCAATCGAAAAAGCAGTGACACAAGGTCTTATTTCTTTTCTTGCCCTCTCCTCATGCTGCCATCACGATCCGTTTCCCGGTTATTGATCAATGGTGCTCGCCAGACGTCTGTTGTTAGACCGGTAGCGGTCTTGGTAGGCTCGACATTTGGTCACTGATTGATTACGGTGAATTGACTCATTGGTCCAAACAGACACAACAGCTTCGTTCCCACGCAACTACTGTGTCAGACAAGCCTTCTCCCCCTTCTTCGTCTCAATCATCAAAATCCAAGTTGGCAGCTTTGAAGGCTCGTTTGGCTGCTGAGGACGCAGCTGGTTTGGATGAATTTATAAATCCTGGTTTCGAAAAGAAATTATCCCCTACCGAAGCATTGGAACTGAGAGAAACCGTCCTACCGGGTACCAAAGTAAAAACAACCAAACTGTAAGCCATAAGCATTCCAGAGTAGTGTAGAATTTGCTTCCTTTTTTCACACCAATCCTCTTATTCCCGTTTTATTTAGGAAGCAGCCACGGTTACCAGATTGGCTGAAAACAGAAATTCCGGCGGGTGAAAACTTTGGTCGGATCAAGAAGGATCTGCGTGGTTTAAAACTTCATACCGTCTGCGAAGAAGCTCGCTGTCCAAATATTGGTGATTGCTGGGGCGGAGGTAAAAAGATAAAGATCATGGAGCGATAAACGGTAGGATTTATCGTTGTGGATTCCGTTAGGTGAACATCAAACGGCTACCGCCACGATCATGCTCATGGGTGACGAATGCACTCGCGGATGTCGGTTCTGTTCAGTCAAAACGAACCGTAACCCTAAACCGTTGGATCCGCATGAACCTGAACACACAGCCGAAGCGTTGCGACGATGGGGCCTTGATTATGTTGTTCTCACCAGCGTTGACCGTGATGACCTGCCCGATGGTGGTTCCGCTCATTTTGCGGAAACCATCACTAAGATAAAGGCAAAGTAAGGCATTGATAACCTACAATTTAAATGATGACACTCATCCATCTCGTCAGAGCTCCCCATATCCTCGTCGAATGTCTTACAGGCGATTTTGGTGGATCATTGGAGTGTGTGGAGAAAGTCGCCAAGTCTGGTTTGGATGTCTATGCTCATAATATCGAAACCGTTGAAGCTTTGACACCTTATGTCCGTGATCGTCGTGCTGGTTTCCGTCAATCACTCAGTGTCCTAAAGCATGCCAAATCCGTCCGGCCTGATCTGATTACCAAGACATCTATTATGCTTGGATGTGGTGAAACAGACGATGAAGTGTTGCACGCTCTGGAAGAGTTGAGAAAAATCGATGTTGATTGCGTGACCCTTGGCCAGTATATGCGCCCTACGAAACGTCACATGAAAGTACATGAATATGTGACACCCGAGAAATTTAAACACTGGGAGACAACAGGCATGAATATGGGTTTCAAATATGTAGCTAGTGGACCTCTTGTCCGATCTAGTTATAAGGCAGGCGAATTTTACATTAGCAACATTCTGAAGCAGCGTAAGAGCTTAAGCCTCCAGACCAGTGCCGAAGAGAAACGGAAAACTTTATAATAGATTCCCTTATCTTTGTTTTATTCACATTTCTTTCTTCTTGTTAGTAGTACCTTTTGTATATTTTTTCTTTTTGCCTTTGCCTAGAACGCGACTAAAACTAGTCATTCAGATATTGTTTCTCTTGTAAATCTCTCTCGACTAGATGGATAAAGTACATGTGATGGTAAGAAATGAAGACAGTCCGCATAATTTGCTTGTGAATCAATCCAGCACGATAATGATGATAGTGTGAGAACTGGTGTAAGTTTGGGAATTGTAAAAATGCCTTACACCAAGCTTTCGGCGCGCCGGGCCCATTTGAGCCTAAGGCGGTATCAGTGGGACCCACAAGTGTACACACGTATTGTAAATTCAACAAACAAAAGGGCGTTTCAAAGCTTTAAATATCAGGAGTGTGTGCTGCATTTTCCTTCTCATTTATCCTTTTTCACTTTTTCTTTATTACCATGTCACTTATCCTTACCATCACCAAATCCTTACAGTATCTAGCGATAGCTGCGATTGCACCGGCCTTGATGTTCCTGATGTTTGACCTGTCCGTTTATCTCTGTCGTCAGTTGGTTCCTTCCCATCGTAACCTTCTTTCAAGGACCATCTAGATCAAGCAGGTGTTGCTTTTTCGATCAAAGCATTTCTTCTCCTCAAGGGGCTTCTTTCAAAAAAGCAGGGCTAATCTATCAATGTATATGACTGGGAAAACAAACCTTGCCATTGTACTGCCAAACAATCAATAAAGTCAATTGGTTTTTGGGGCGTCGAACACGTGAGTTCCTTTTTTATGTCAATCTTGCTGACGGAAGATATCGGCGGCATGAAAGACAAGAAAAAGAAACAAACAGAAAATGTGATTTTTTAGCCCTCTTTCTCCTGATCCATGTCTGATAAACTTCCTGCTCTTCCCAATTTCAGTCGCTTATCGGAACGTGTGTGGCGAGTTTTAGGTCTTAATCCCGGCCAATGGACTCTTCAAGGTAAATCTCGTGCTACATGAAGCTATCCACGGTGTTAAAGTTCGTCCTAGGAACAAACACCTACCTGGTTGGTCTTGGCCCGCAAAAAATATTAATTGATTGTGGGGAAGGTGAACCCGCTTATCTACCCCTGCTTCTGGATTCTCTCCGGCAGATATCGCCTGATGCTTTTATATCCGATGTAGTCATTACCCACTGCCACGTTGACCACTGGCGTGGCCTGAAAGATGTTTTACCTGTCTTTGAGAAGGCGAAAGTTCACAAATACCCCTTGCCATCAGGCTGTCATGACGAAGAGGATCATATGCTTGGATTTCCTATCATCGAAGTCCATCCGTTACATGACAACCAGCTACTACAGCTCCCCAATACTACCCTTCGCGTCATTCACACACCAGGCCATGCAAAGGATCACTGTGCGCTGTGGTTGGAGGAAGAAGGGGTGCTGTTTACGGGAGACTGTGTCTTAGGCCATGGAACGGTGGTGTTCGACGATCTACATGAATATATGACCTCCTTACGAAGAATGAGTACATTCCACCCCACAAAACTGTATCCTGGTCATGGCCCTGTAATTGAGGATGGCATGGAAAGGATCAAACAGTACATAGAACATCGGGAACAACGCGAAAAGCAGATCATAAGCTTAATGCTACAAGATCGGAGCAAACATTGGACAGTACTTGAAATGGTAGACCATCTGTATGAAGGCTACGATAGCCGTATGTACGCCGTGATCATACGCCAGGTTGCATTACATATGCTAAAACTGGAGGTGGATGGAAAGGCAAAACTTGTCGACGGCTCTTCCGGGTATGACAAAACCAATGTTTTCGAAATGATAGACAAATCGTGGTGTTATATGGCAGCTCGGTTATAGAAAAAAGCTGCTTGCTTACCTTCTAGGGGAAAATGTGTCTTTCAATGGCAATTGGTATGGTTACCAGTAACTGATATGTAAAACATACAAAAACAACAAAAATGTACTGCTTGTTAAAGCAGAATAAATTCTCGGTGGCCAACGACGTCTCTATCTCATGATATTTTACAGTTTTTGCACAGCAAGATGCTATGGTGAGAAATTCAACCGACACTGGCCACCTCTTCCTGGGACCTGGATCGGCAGAGTAGGGCATATATAAGTGCTGTCTGTAATTATGATAACAATTCCATTGCTTTAACATACTTTCCATGGAAGATATTTGTCAATTGTTGCCACCAATAGTTTGCTTCCTCGCTCTTTGCGCTTCAAGGACTCGCCAGTAAAGAATCTCCTCTTGCAAGAAGCTGGTATATATAGTGCTCGACGGTTACTTTTGCATTCTTCTTTGCTAAAGCATATGTGTGCTTTCGTTAGCGAGGATATATCATCGAAGGTGTTTGCATGGTTATGGATGCCAGGCTATTTATGTGATGTCTCGTTGCTTAAACCAGTTAAATAGCAGAGAAAATCCAGAAAGACCACACTTCCTTTTATCCAAGATAATGATAATGTCTGACTGTACTTCAGCATGCCTGCCATTGAGAGGGTTTAACGCTCTATATGCAGATTCTCAGGATGGTAAATATCTGGCTGAAAGACTCTGCTCGATTCCACAGCTGCTATCAAAGCGGTACGTATCGGAAAGCTGCTGTGTCTGTGCTTGCTGTTTGACCAGGCAACCAAATTAGGTGAATCGCCGATTCTCTTATGTGTCGTTCATAGCTGACAGTAAGGGTCACTTTACAGGGAACGTCAACTACGAAAATACAGTAACAGCAGTAAAACCTTCCGTCTCTTCTCCTTGCGCTCCATTGAATAAACATTACCGCAAGCTGCAGAGACTATACCAGACCTGATGAGGATTTGGATTATGCACAGTAAAAGCGAGTCTCTTCCCTTCCGAAAGTGGGTATTCTATTACAGCATTAAAGAAAATGTCATGCACAGTCAGGGTAAAGTTGTCTTATTCCCTGACGCAAAAGTAGGTTCTAAGTGATGGCAAGAATTACCTTGTAAAAAACTTGTAGTTCGACATAGATTGAATCTGATGATAAATATCCGCGTTTGATGTAGGATGGCAAAGGTATTAGTATTTGCTATTTTATCTGTACTGATAAATGGTTCATCAGGACAGAGGTGTTCCCGAGCCATTCTATTTACAGTAAAGGACAGTTATTCCATGGATATAGAGCCTAGTGATGTAACATCCCTCATGCCATTCAGATGTTTAGACTTACTGCTCTGGTTATTAGCTATCAAAGTCCATTCCATCTGCTTTGGTTGGAATCGAAAACCGCATAGATAAGGCATGCGTAGGGCTGGTGCGAAGGGTCGTAGAGATCATCCACAGCCGATGAATGGCTTGAGGAAAGTCGAAAAACCTATAAGAAAAAGGGAGAAAGAAAAGAAGAGGAATCTGCCTCTTTTCACTCTTCCCTTTCTTTGTGAAGGCAAGATAGTTTCCGACGAAATGCATGATTTTGCTAGTCAAGACCAACCGGCGGCCGCGTAGACTTTTTGTTCCGCTTTTCTCAGTTCTCATTTCCTGTATCATGCTATCGTATAATTCTGTGCATCCAAAAGATGTGCCTATAAAGCAGCGGCATAAGCGTGCCACTCTGATCAGCCGCGCATCAGCAAAAAATGGGCCCATGCCTGATTGTTCCGATTGTACGTTCTTCAGACCACTTTATAAGAACAGCACGTTTCTTCTTCGCATGATTCTGAAACAGAATGTTCCCAGCACGATCGGTTTAGGGAAATGGATACGCGTCGAGGTGGAACTTGTTACAGAGATGGGTTTGCCGCTTGAGCCCTGTTTGGCAAAAAGCTGCAACTTCGTGCTGGACTGCGCGGTATTAGAAAAAGACAGGATGGGCAGCTGGCAGGTCGATACGAAGAGCATAAATCTCGTTGTCCGACGTCTTACTGGAGATCCTTGGGGTACTGACTGGTCCAGAGCGGATTGGCCAGGGTTCTACGAACACTCACAAGGCGGATTCGAGTTTAAGATGTTGCAGAATACCTTTGACGATGAAATACAGAATGATCCGATCTATATCTATATACGCTCGTCACCCAAAAGGCGGGGTCTTTCAACCCCGCATGTCCTTCCACTTGCCATCGGTCCTATATCGTTTAAGGCTTCCTCCCTGCCAGAGAAAACCAATGTCCATTCAGAACCAGGTGTAGGACAATCACAACAAATCCATCGTGTGTTGGGCTACACAGTGGGACAACAATTGAAATACTTTTTAGTGAAGGAGCGCTGGGGTTGTGGCACACCTGGAAAGCTATGGGATGCAGCATTGGTATTAGCTAGCATGTTTGCCAAAGCTTGCTCTCAACACCCAGATTGCTTCAATGGAAGACGCATCGTTGATATGAGTGCTGGGTAGGACATGTTTGAAATGAAATAGGCATTCTGAGTGTCTTTTGACAGAACGGGCTTTATCGGGCTATTTATTGCGCATTTGTTGAAAGTGCATCAAGCCAAGCAAATACCAGATATTACGCTTACTGACCTTGCAGAAGCGCTGAGACTGATCGAGGAAAATCATGATCTTAACACCAACGGGTCTTACCAACAGTTAGCTAATATAGAAACGCTAGCCTGGGGAAAAAAGTCTCATGCCGAACGCGTCAAAAAATCACAGCATATTGATATCGTCATTGCATCGGATCTTTTATACAACGTCTGTGACTTTGCTAGCATCGTTTCCACTCTTACAGATTTGAGCACCCCGGGGCGTACAGTGATCTATTTGGGGTACAAGCGCAGGGGCTTCAAGGGCAAAGACGAGGCAGAATTCTTTCGTCTGTGTAAACCATACTTTTATATTTCGCATGCCAACGGCCCTCAGAAACACTTGGTTGACTGGGAAAAGCGAGCTGGTTGCCTTTCTATCGATTGGCATACTGGAAGTCATAGCTATGCACCTGAAACAATACATATTTTATCTGGATTGCTCCGGGAACAAGGCATACGAATTTACAGATTGGTACGCCGGATGGATGGCCAGACTCTGTGAATATCTTTAATTAAGAATATCAGTGACCATCCCCGTCAATTTATGAATAATAATCCCTAGGCGGACTTTGAACGCAATAGCTTGTGGTGTAATTATTATTTTACAGTATGCTGCAGGATATAGAACGTTAATCATTTCGATAGGAGTTGGCTTCTTGTCTTTTCATCATACAAACTGTTTAAAACGTATATACTACGACGGAACTGCAATGAATTGCTCTTACTGTATCCAGTAACGCAAGGAATCACCCTGAGCCATCCTTCCTGAAGCTGTTCGTGACTTCTAGAACTTATTTATGAACAACATGATTCCAATGAAGTTGACGTTGCTAGCACGGTAATAAAGAATGATTCTAAAATTGGATATATGATAGGAAAAGCTGAATGTTGCTGGTTTGTGCCTTGACACACAACACTGCCTCTATCCGGATATTAATGCGTCAATTGCATTTCGGGAACAAAGTGCAGATTATTAGGAAGTCTATCCCTTTGTCCCTATGAAATAGTGTTCTTCATAAGCTGATAGTATTTCAATAATCTCATAAAGATAGCATAATAAAGGAATCGAGATGATGCGTAGAAATAGCAAAGTGTAGTGTATGGGATGTCAGAAGCAATCTTATGCGTCCAACCATGCTTTATTTTTGCTCGCTGTTACGTCCGCAGCTAGACAGTAGTAGGTGTAAACTCAAATGTCTTTATACAGTTTATTGGGCTCCCATCTCCTTGGCGAGCTCTTCAGCACGCTTGATAACATCGTTGATATCACCCTGCATGTAGAAAGCGGATTCGGGCAAGTGGTCGTGCTTGCCATCCAAGATTTCCTTGAAAGAGCGGATAGTATCCTGGAGCTTGACGAGGCGACCCTCATAACCAGTGAAAACCTGGGCAACAGCAAAAGGCTGGGACAAGAAACGCTGGATCTTACGAGCACGCTCGACGACAAGCTTATCTTCTTCAGACAATTCATCCATACCCAAAATGGCGATGATATCCTGGAGAGACTTGTAGTTCTGGAGAATCTGCTGAACGTCAGTGGCAACCTTGTAGTGCTCCTGACCGACGATACGAGGATCCAAGATACGGGACTTGGAGTCAAGAGGATCGACAGCGGGGTAGATACCCAACTCAGCAATGGAACGCGACAACACAGTGGTGGCGTCCAAGTGAGCGAAAGTGGTGGCGGGGGCAGGATCGGTCAAATCGTCAGCGGGCACGTAGACAGCCTGGACGGAGGTAATGGAACCGTTCTTGGTGGTAGTAATACGTTCCTGCATACCACCCATATCAGTGGACAAAGTGGGCTGGTAACCGACAGCAGAGGGAATACGACCCAAAAGGGCAGACACTTCCGAACCGGCCTGGGTGAAACGGAAAATGTTGTCAATGAAGAGAAGCACGTCCTGACCTTCTTCATCACGGAAGTATTCAGCAATGGTCAAACCAGTCAAAGCGACACGGGCACGGGCTCCTGGGGGTTCATTCATCTGACCGAAGACAAGAGCACACTTGGAGTCACCCTCAAGCTTGATGACACCAGTTTCCATCATTTCGTGGTACAAATCGTTACCCTCACGAGTACGCTCACCGACACCACAGAAGATGGAGTAACCACCGTGGGCCTTGGCGATGTTGTTGATCAACTCCTGAATCAACACGGTCTTACCGACACCAGCACCACCGAAAAGACCAATCTTACCACCACGAGCATAGGGAGCCAACAAGTCGACGACCTTGATACCGGTCTCAAGAATTTCGGGAGTGGGGGATTGGTCGACGAATTCGGGAGCTTCAGCGTGAATGGGGCGCGAAGACTTGGCCTTGATGGGACCACGCTCATCAATGGGCTCACCAATGACATTGATGATACGACCAAGGACTTCCTTACCGACGGGAATGGTGATGGGAGCACCAGTATCAACAACCTTCTGGCCACGGACAAGACCTAATGAACCCATCAATAAAAGATCTATATGTCCGACGCATTTATCCTTACCCTCAGTACCATCCATAGCAATAGTACGGACAGTGTTCTCACCCAAGTGCTGAGCAACCTCAAGAACAAGACGACCACCAGCGTGGTCCTGAACCTCCAAAGCGTTCAAAATGGCAGGAAGGTTCTCCTGATCGAATTGCACATCGACAACGGCACCAATGACAGAGCTGATACGTGATAATTATTTAGTTATTACGCGTTACGATAGACGTCAATAGGAATTATTGAGCATGCAAGGACTTACCGGATCTGACCAGCGGTCTTAGCCTCGGTGGCATAGTTACGGGCTATAATGTGTCAAAGTGAGTCATTGTTTCGTTTTACTTCAGGGCGTCGAAAGTCAATACCCTTCAAGGAAGCCTGGACACCGAGGGGTTGAGCAACAGCGCGGGAGAGGAAACGAGCATTGGCTCTCTGGGCACGAATAGCATTCGTGGAGGCCTTTCCGAGGGCACGAGTGAAGTACATTTCAACAGGGAAATACAAGCGACCGAGCGCGCCCCACGTCGAAACTTTTTGTTTTCTCGACGGGGACGCTCTGAAAGGAACCCCAGTCACTTGCCAAGGTGACGCAATCCATGATTTTTGGCGCTCGGTGGCGGGAAAAAAATTTTTGGTCTCGTTCTCAAATTTTATCTTTTACAATGCATTAAAAAAAAGCTTTAACTAATGCCAGTTCATTGTCCAGTAGACAATATGTCGGTTAAACACGCTGGTCTCCCCTGCTCACCAATATGTCAACCGTGAGGAAAGGTTGGCTGAATAAAACTTTATAGCATATCAACTTGCTATTTTGTTCACTGTGAACGCATAGAGTAATAACCTAGAGCCACAGAAAGGTTTTCCTTTCTTCCGGATTGCATGGAAAAATGACTCAAACCGTCTTATTGTTTGTCTTACGATAGCTACCTTGACTTCTGACGATGCATGCCATAGGCAGATGAACCAATGCTTCTTTGCTTTTCACTCTCGACATGAAAGTAGGCAAAAGACAACCTTAGTTATGTTTATGTTAGAATCAATTGCACGAGATGTGTGAAATCTGATTTTGCTTTTGTGAAACATACAGCAGATGGTCAATACAATTGAAAAAAGCAAGGCCATGCTGGTTTATCTAAATCCAAGGATGTTTATTGTTTTTATTTCTAGATTTGATGAGGCAGATGATCGTTCATGGTAACACAACAAGGATACTGGCTGACGAACAGGTCAACAGATGTGAGCCTTCTGATGTTTCTCCTTTCTTCTTTCTCCTCTTTCTCTCATTATATACGTATATGGCGTTGTTTGACCTGATAAAGCTAAGACGACGGAAACTCCGTAAAGACGCTTCTGGACGGATGGTGTCAAGCACTGTTGATGCCTCTGGAATTCTAGTAAAACCGTTTCCACCACTTGAAATAAGAATCAAATCCCCTTCTGATCTCCTTGATTTCGCTGGCCATCCGCAGTTATCTAGAACGGTTACTACGACGTTGGATACGATCAAAGATACACCATCAGCTGCAATACAACCCGATCCATCATCACCACCTGTTTTATTGATGCCAAAACCAACAAGGGCAATTACACCTACTCGACGAGTGCTGAATGCTGGAAATTATGACAAGACATTAATTGAAGATACAACTTCAAGCATAGAATCTGCTGAGAGATCACCGTCAATTCTACAGGTATCGCGAAATCATGCGTCGAAATGCATTCAATCTGAGCCCCTGCAATCGTCCGAACCAAGGAATGGTGCATTATCGAATTTGGCCGCAAATAGTTCCAACCCTTCCGAAACGATTAATCCTGGTCTTGATGGCTCGCACAGCAAAAATAAAGGACGAATGGAATCAAGCCATCTTATCGAACTTTCGCAACAATTGGATGATCTTCGTCAAGAAAGGAAACGCTGGGTAAAACGGGAACAACAGTATCGACGACAACAAGAGCAGCTTTTAACCACAATCGAGCACCTTCAGAGGCTTTCCATGAACCACAAAAAAGTTCGTTCAAGATCACTCTCGTCGAAGAGCAATATATCATATTCAGAAGAAGAAAACGGTACGGAAAGCGATTATGATAGTAATTGGTGCTATTATGACAGCGATATCAGCCATCCATGGATGTCTTGGGATTACTCAGTATCCCCCTGGTATCATGGGAATCTTGACATACATCAAAAGCCGTTTCCATCCTACAATACCTCTAACGTTCCGAGTGAACCATGTAGTGCATCTAGATCCAATTTCGAGGAATCAGATGAGGAGTATGAGAATGATAACATTTGGGACATATTTGGGTATCCATATCATCAGTTTAACGGAAACCCGCATGCTTGGGCTCTGTATTTTCAACCGACTGTTCCATATTGGTATGAACGACAACCTGTTTCTCGACAAAAACAGGAATTGCTTGCAAAAAAGCATAATTTGTATAAGCAGAGGCGAAAAGACTCCCTCCGTCGATCATCAAGTTACGAGCTGTTTCGTTCTCGGTGATTGTCGCTATTATAACGATATCAACTGCTTATCTAGGTATGCAATAGTTTATTTGATCCAGCTATGATAATAAACGAGCATACGGTCAATGATGGAACTATTAGCACGTTAGTACAGCAATTAGGATAGGCTAAATTCAATGTCGATGTATAGAATCTCTTTATGGCGCATGTTTTATAGGCAAGTCTGCAGAATATCTGAGTAAACAAACGGTTTCACAGTTTGCCCACATTGCCTTTTCAGGTTCTTTCCATTGCAAGGTTAGGAAACAAAAACGCCACCATAGTAGAATTGTAGCTAGTTATTATAATAATTAGAAGTAGTTTTTAATAGGAATGCAAATAAAACAAAAGCAAAAAAATGAATCTGTAAGACTCCACATCTACATAACGATACAGTCTGTCATATCCTTTTGCACTACCTTTCTAACGATCGGCCAATCACTGCGACAAGCAGCAAACTCAAACATGTCCTCTACCCGCATCAAACCATTGTATCGTTCCAAATCGTGAATCACATTCTTGATATCTTGAGGGGAGGATATAATGTAAAGATTGGCGAGCGATTTTAAGGCAGTGAAATATGGTGTCACCGATTTCTGACGAAGCGTCGTTATGAAATCGTAATATGCGTTCATATCGCTACAGGATCATGGTGTCCTATGTCAACAACTGCAGTGATTTACGATATCACATACCTAATATAACGGAAACCACCTTGTTCATTTACAGTTTGTGATTTTAAATGCTTGCACAATGCTCTAAAGCTCAGTGAGTAATCAATAGCCTCTCCAATGTTACCTACTCAAAAAATCTTCTACCGATCTCGCTGAAAAACAAATCCATCGTTGACTTTTCTGCAGCTCCAAATAGCATTGAAGTATTCGTTTTCAAACATTGAATTGTATCTCGGCAGGCCTATGTCTCGTGTGAGATTGTATAAAACGGTTATACCTTACATTAGTCGGCTTTAAATCAACAATAACATCTCCTTGCGGGTTATAATCTTCAGGGCGTTGCTTAGTGGAAAGTATAAGCTCTACCTGGGAAAGTAACACCTATCACATCCCGTAAATACAAAGGCAAACCACACCATCATAAGCTTACCTGAATACCGCGATCCATACCACGAGCCACACAATCATCAAGAATCCTCTCGAACGATTTCTTCTCTTTGTTCACCTCGTTCATAAAGTCATGTTTGTCCACGTATTTTGTCTATGGGCTAAGTAAGTATAAGGTTTGTTTTGACATTTCTTACAATTTCCTCGTCGTAGTAAAGCTGAATCATCTGTTGGATAACATCAGCGACGTGCACTAGCTCGAAAAACTCGGTGAGCGGAGGTACATCTCCGCTATTTTGTTTAAGCGATTCCGTATCAGGCTTGTAAGTCGATAAATGTTCGGAAGCTCTAATGCCATGATTTTAATTATTCCTTCGTAAAGTCCGCTCTTTTTACTTTACCTGTCAAAGGCTGGCTTGATATGGAGGTTACCTAGGGTTTTAAGCAGCCGAATAAATATCTGTTCGTAGACTCTTTGGCTAATCTGGACGTTAACAACGGTTTCTCCTTTTTGTAGATCCTTACATTTCGGATTTCATCCTTCCTGGAAACCCAATTCTGATGAAGCGCTGTACTCGTCGTTCCGAATCCTTATTCACATGGATCAACTGCAAAGCAACTTCAAGACTTAGCAGGTTCTGTAACATATCCAGTTCATGCTGAGCATCCTCTAAGGCGTATTTGGCATCCGTATTTTTGAAGTCGGGCGACAAAGCGGTAGGACTTTTCAGAGAATGTTTTGATGACTCAAGCGAGTTTACAGACTGTCTATCAGTGGTCGATTTGGATTGCGAGTGAACTGAGCCGTTTTTCCCGTGCCTGGAAAGAGTGATGGATGACTTGGGTGTTGAAGGCGGTGTCGACTGAGGCGAATCAATTGTGGATGATTCGGTAGCAGCAATAGATGATCGTCGTCCTGCAGAATCGTCCGTTTTATTCGAAAAAGTGCTGCTTCTCTGAAATGGTGAAGCAATTGTAGTGGCGGCAGAAGATACTAGATCGACCGGCAAAGCAATCACTTTCTTAAATGCAGATAAATAGTTCCTGTTACGCGAAAACCGAGAATGTCAACACCCTGCCAACTGACAAACAAAATGTTACCGTTTAAATGTTTCGCGTGATTGGTTACTCAACCGTGTTGTAGAATCATCTCTCCGGGCACCTGACGAATTGTTCTAAAACGATGGTTAAACGGTTAACCGTACTCTCACATATCGTATTTACCCATTCCTCAATTTGCTGAGCGCAAGCATTTTCTACATAAAGCTTTTCTTCATATAGATAATCGTCCAAAAATGGTAAGAACAGCTTAAACAAAAGGTTGATCCCGCGATCTCTGTCAATATGTCTGGGTAATTCTTCGTCGGTCAAAACATCCACCAATTCATAAATTGCTTCCAAAATATGGGAAATCGTATGCAAATAAAGTCGTTCGTCCTTGCTTTGAGCTTTTCCTAGCAGTTGACCCACATATTCAGCTATCTGCGCGTCTGGTGAATAGCCAAGTCACAACAAATAATAGGTTCTGTCGTACTAACCACATCTTCAAACACTCGATCGGCAAACATATAGTATACATCCACGCATTCGTCGAAGACTTCCGAAACCAGTTGCGACTGCTGCTTAAACTCTTCAGTAACTACCGATATAAAAGTCTTAAACGGCGTTAAATCACTGGGAGAGGTACTAAGTATGGCGTTAGCAGTCAAGAAAACCGTTGTATATCCAGGCGTCAATACACACATAAAATTGTCTTCTGGTTTGAAAGGGTTATCGTAAAAAATCGGGTGTTTTTGCAGAAAAGTTTGTATACACAGATTTCCGCCATTCAGCATTATCAACGCATGAGCATATGTCTGGTAATATTCAGTGCTTCATAATTCTAGCGGAATTTTTTCAACTTACTTTCATCTCTACGGTATTATGCACGTCATACGCCACTTCAAATTCATGAAGCGAGGCACTCTCAAAATATTGACAAAGGGCATTCACTCCTTCATTAATCTGCGGGTATCTCGTACTTGGCATCAGCACTGTCGAAAAATCCTGCTGACTTCTTCACCTGTTTCCAATCATCGACGACATGGCAGTTGCCAAATCCCACCAACATGTTCAATGTTCGCCCGCACTCTTCTGGTTTAGAGCCAAAATCTTCAAGTATCTTCGATTCCTTATGCCGTTCTCTGAGACCCACATAATATGGCATCAATTTCGTGTACAGAGCCATGAATTGCTCTCTTGCTTCGCCAGTCGACTTTGCTCTTGCTCTGGCATTATAAGGGTCAGTTGATAGACCGGGTATTAAAGCATTAAGCGGTTTGTTGTTAATGAAAAGGGTTTCCTCTCTGTCCATGAGAGCCGAATTGGCGTTGTAATTTGCTAAAGCGATGATCAAGTTAGACCTTTCTCCGGCGACGGAGGACTCGCTTTGTTTCCACCTTTTTTATGCTATAGTCTTTTACCTAGTATTTCTTTCAATGCACCTGTATCATGGCGCAACATAATTCGTAGCTTGGCATCCCATATTTCGTCATCGTATACCAGCACCTTGAATCGTCTCGAGACCAGTGCTACATTGACCAGTGAACTGACCGGTAGATGTTGGAACACACGTATGAGGACATCGGGGGGTAATGCTCTTTGTTTCGTCTTTTTGCTGTCAGTATGGACTACTGGTACTGGCTGAAGAGGTTCCTGCATAAAGCTGCTTATTTCGCTGTCCTGGTCATCCAAGAAACTCATAACAGGTAAAAAGCCAAGCAGGAAAGCTTGTTCAAGTCGGTCGGAAAACAGGAGTACGGAAAGCGGCATTCGAAGCGGCTGTTTAATTTTGAGCTTGTTTGGTTTCACGGAAGTCTTGGGAGCGAGTAGAAAG
The DNA here is from genome assembly GCA_002749535.1 of Apophysomyces variabilis. Lineage (NCBI taxonomy): Eukaryota > Fungi > Mucoromycota > Mucoromycetes > Mucorales > Mucoraceae > Apophysomyces > Apophysomyces variabilis. The sequence continues at coordinate 414,665 of MZZL01000138.1, forward strand.
ATGATATAACAAACGGCTACGAGGTAGCAATTTGGATATATCATTGATCTATTAGTATTTTAGAAGAGAACAGCAAAGTTAATGATGAGTCGCACCTCAGGAAAGTGTTAACAGTGGACGAAGTAGACAAACCGAATGCGACTAGTTTGACAGGAAAAGCATTCTTCCTATTACTCTTTGTTTTGTTCGAAACGGCAATACATGAAGTAGAAACAAACAGATCTTTCATATCGCACTTTAACTTTTATTCAGGTCAAGGTATCAAAGAGTTTGTTGATCCACCTTTTTCCCCTAACAAACTAACTTTGTCCCTTACCTCCATACTTGCATTTATGCCAACACGCATTAGCAAGCACGACTTTCCTGGTTTTTATAAAAGAACAAGCACTTGCTACGTTTCGTCCTGCCCCGAGAGCAAGTTGATAGTATACCCGTACATCGCATGTTGGGTATGTCTCTGACTTCCCGCAAGCCTTTAAAAGGACTTTTCCTAACAGATATTTCTTTAACTTCCCTTCCATTTCGTTCCAACACCTCTGTACATCCTTCTTTTTCTTTGTGTGCTTTTTTTTTTTCAAAACGCTCTGTAAGACAATATAGTATTCTTTCCACGCTTGTTGAACTCACTCAGAAATAAGCGACTGCTACCGAACTATCTGCTCCGAAAAATTCCAACAAGGGCTGATGATTTGCGCGAACAGACCAATATAATTGATGATGCGCTTTGAAGTTATTCCAGGTTTACGCTTCAGTACCTGCAAGCATGCACTTGTCAGTCTAAGATGGAGGGGGGCATTTTTCAGACGATATATCGTTCATATACTGGAGTCGTAATATTTCTTTTTTTGTTATTGTGTGATAGTCATTTTCCAACAAGTTATTGTGGGTTTTCGTTCAGAGTCTTCTCTGCAGAGATAAATTGATCGGCAAACCGAGTCTAAATGTCTACCAAACCATGAGGCGGTGTCAAGTCAATGAGACAAGGAATACGTTTGAATGTGTTACAGCCGTTCTTAATGTTGAAAGCACAGCATCGTAAATATTTGATACAGAGCGGTCATTTTGAGTCATACAGACTTCTGAATGGTCCCTCCCCAATTTGATTTGAGGGTTCTCTCAAGCGCGGTGTCCGAAAACTACCTTGTGGAGTGTGACCAGGTTTCGACTCTTTCCCTCCGTTCTCCATCCCTCCCTTTTCTCCCCATCTCTTCAATACAACCATCGACAAATGACAAATTCAATCACACTGCCACAGTTTGATCTTGCTGGTCATCCTCCTTCCGATACCATAAAAATGCTGACTGGACTTTTGGTACGCATCACAAAAACAAACGATAAATTACACACAGCCAGTGGGGAAGGTGGGCGCCGACAATCACGCAGCTCCGCAGATACTTGTTTTCACGCGCGATCTATACCTACTATCGACATCCAAGCATATTTAGTCCGCATACTTAAATATTGCCCTTGCACAAATGAATGCTTCCTTAGTCTCCTAGTTTATTTTGATCGCATGGCTCGTAACTCCTCAGGTCTACGCATCGACTCCTATAATATTCATCGTCTGGTCATCTCGGGTATAATGGTTGCAAGCAAGTTTTTCTCAGACGTCTTTTTTACTAATTCACGGTATGCCAAGGTAAGAATAAAATGCGACCATACACTCGCTACGAAGCGCTGTACATATGAATATATGTCAGATTCTCCGCTCTCGTGAGACTGTGAGATAAGCTTAACTTAACTTCTTATCTGTTGTATAGGTTGGAGGACTTCCCGTTGCAGAGCTCAACGCGCTGGAGCTGGAGTTTTTGCATCTGAATGATTTCAACCTCAACGTATCAATAGAAGAGTTACAACAATACGGCGATCAGTTGCTGATGCATTGGGTACGTGAGGAGGAACGGCAAAGAGAAAAATATCGACGAAAGGGCTTGAGGACTCAATATGCAGAAGTACGACAAACGGGTCATCCGGTGGATTATCCGCCACGGTCCATGAGCGTCGACCCGTACCAGGCTCGCAGACAGTCGCTGCAACCTTTACATGAGACCATGGCTTACTATTCCGAACGGCTTGGCGCTCATCAAAACCCGCACACTACAATGTACGACGACATTGAGCGGTCTATGGAGCGAGTATATGAAGCTAAAGGAGGATCACGATCAAAATACCCAGAAGGATGTACTGGAACCAAACAATCATCATATACACAACGACAAACATGGCATATTGAACAACATCACCGTTTACCCACGCCTCCTCATCATAATGTGCCTTCAAAGGAAACCTACTATTATTCCCGAACCCATTTACCCAACGATTCATAAGCTGGCTATGATACACAAGATTCGTTTTATGGTTGAAAATATTGTATGACCTTAATTTTTGAACAATCTTTTTTTTACCTAGCTTTTTACCCAATTTACCTTTACAGTTTCTGGCTGGTGTAGTTCAATGGAATCAAAAGTATGATTTAATACTAGTTATTTATCTTTTTACCTTTAGCAGCAAAGTTTTCAATATATCGCAAAAGGAAATTCACTGGTGAGTGGTATGACATCCATTTGGTAAATCATTGTCTTACGTACATAATTTGATTCTTCGATGTACGCCAAATTTGATTCATGCTAGCCTAAAGAATTATAATTCTATGTCTTATTACTAGTGTGAGCGACCTAATAGATATCTGATACACATATTTTTCCGCCTTTTCCGCCCATAAGAAATTTTTTGCTTGCCACGTATATAAACTCTAGGAACTAGAACACAGTCGAGCTGGTTAGCTTATTGCCGGTATTTGCATTTGACCTGTATCCCCAAATTATCCTATGGCTTCGCACTGCTTTTCAATATCTTCAAGCCTCAATTTGCGTTAAAAGTAACTATCGCACAGGACCACGTGCGCCAAAATGAGGTCGCGGAGCACCAAATGGAGCATTACCTTTCCGCCTTTTTCCTTGTCGACCTTGATGGACGCGTTGCCGAACCAACGACAGTCGTCCTCTGCAAAGGGTAGTTTAGGGGCGTTGAAGTCCACGTCGTCATCGTTAGCAGGAGTCAATCGCGACCAACAAGTAGAGAAATTATTGAAGGAAGTAAAGCACCTTAAACAGAAAGTCGATATCCTTGACAAAGAAAACGCTGCGCTCAAAAAAAGCATTTACGACCTTTCTGCACGTTATGCTGCCTCCATTTCGCAAGGCGGACTTACCTATCGACCAGGTCCATTTGTCATCGATACTGATGCACAGCCAGGAGGAAAAGCAATGACCAGTACAGCTCAAGAAATGATAACAAAAGCAGTGCAAGAGGCTGGTGGCGATGTCGATGCATTTCGATCCAGTACGATTCCCAACGTTTTATCCTGGCTAACATGCTATTGCAGGCAAGGTCTACCCACATGATTCACGGGATGGCAAGGCTTTCCAATTACGTTATGAGCTGAAGGTGCGTGCTCTCAAACTTGCAAAAAGCAGCTTCTAATGTGTCCTAGGGTCATACTGGTGCTGTATACACCGTAGAGTTTTCGCCAAACGGGGCACTGTTAGCCTCAGGATCGTTTGACAAGACTGTACGGATATGGGATACCGCATCTGCCCAGAAAGAGGTATGCATGACTTTGCAAGTCGCTTGGCCAAGGCTGAAAGCTTTCACTGTATAGACGATGTGTCTGAAAGCGCATACACTCAATGTATCTGATTTGGCATGGACCTCTGACTCCAGTATGCTATTATCAGGCGCATACGATGAAACGTGTAAAACATGGGACGTGGAAACCGGTAAACTTGTGAATAGCTATGAAACGGAAGGTTTCGTTCAATGTGTGGGATGGGATTTTGTCGGTAAGGGCTCGATTTAACAGGAAGTAAAATCCTCATCGAGCTATAGATTCCGACGTATTTTACTATGGCACTTCGAGAAAGGTACTTGCAATGGTTGATGTGCGGGCAGACGATGCTACAGCCATAGTGATACGAAATGATGCCATGGTCAATACATTGTACGCATCACGAGATGGGGTGCATGTAATCACCGGCGATGCCCAAGGCATGTTGAAGGTTTGGGATATTCGATCGAGTAAGTGGAAAGTTCGCTATAAATATGATGCATACCTAACGCATACCATGAAATAGAGCAGTGCATATCGTCTGTGTTAAATGACAGCGGTAAAATGCCTATCACGCATATAGCGATCGGACGACGGCGAACTGATGCAAGTCGCAGAGCTAGTATGTATACCAAGTCCTCCTGCCTATCTGGCTAATATCTATGATTAGTTGACGATTACGACGAACCAAGATATATGGCAGTGAATAGCTACGATAACTGTTCGTAACGTGACATTGTTTTACTATGATTGACACGTTAATAATAGTGATGCGCGTGTATGATCGCGGCATGGATCCTCCTAAATCCGATCTTCGCTTGGTCCACGCTTTGAAAGGATTCAAAAACAAGAACTGGCCTATCAAAGCATCATTTTATTGTGGCAGCGGATGTGAGTCACGTCGGCCATGTTAAACCAAGCATTAACCTTTTCGCTTTAGACAATTCATCGATTCTTAGTCGACCTACTACTACACCTACGGAGATTTATAGCAATGCAGACTTAGTTCCATCACCTGGGGAGTATCTAGCTGAATTTGCTGAACCGAAAGAGGAAAAGAGTGTACTACTCGCTACTGGAAGCGCGGATCCCTATGCTTATTTATACAACGTTGGCGAAGTAAGTAAATCTATTGGGAACCATGTAGATCTTAAGCCACGACTGTAGGACAGCGCCGAATTGATGCAGAGACTTGAAGGACACACGGATAGGGTATATGCCGTTAATTTCCATCCTACTGAACCAATTTTGGCCAGCTGCTCAGCAGATTTTACTGTCAAGATATGGGGTCCGAGTCCCTCAAGAGGAAAGAAAAAGACAATCCTATAGACAGCTCCTTCATCACTATCCTTCCCATGTATATAGCGTATCGTATTTTGTGTATTTTCTTGCAGTGTCTTTTTTTTTTATTTACCTTTTCATTTGCAAACATTAGCACGAGAACGATTTTGATATTCTTAATCCATGACTATGGTCCTTGTGTCGTACCAAGCGGCACCACTTCCTTTTCTATAAAGTTTCGATCTAGAGCTTGGCTCTGGTCTTAATGGATATTACTGAAATCAGAGAGAAAATGATACCCTCAATAGCACCGACACACGTGCAGAGCATATATCTATGTACGTCAACCCGTCAACACTTGGCGTCATTTACAGGTTCCATGGGTTGAAAGCAAGCTAGGGAGACCGGCTAAGTCCGCCTAAAGAAGATCTATATGATATGATTGGATGATCTTCGCAACTTGTTTTTTATAGCCGCTCCGTCAAATTCTAATCGCGCTCTTTTAACTCGATGACATCCAAAAGTCCTTCAAGCCTATACGGTACAAAGATCAATATGAGAAGGGCAGCTACACTAAGTATGCTGTCATCTCATACATTTCTTCCTTCCAATCCTCGTAACAAAGACTCTTCGTCTACAAGCCATACTCCGTTTATCTCTACTGGTCCAGGCTTCTCTGAAAACGTGTCTCAGATGTCTTTGAACATACCTCATATAACAGCTCAGGAAGAGACAAATCGCAAGACTTCAGAAGAATGCATTATGACTGTCATGGAAGGTCGAGGCACGACAAAAGAAATGGGAATTTGCATACTTCACTTGAGCAACAATGAATGCGTCCTTTCACAAGTAAAACCTGAAGCTTTGCCTATTTAAATCTAGTCTATAACTGGATTGATAAAGATAGCAGATACGCACACATATACTTATACATTACACAAAGCTCATCTGCATAATCCACGCAAGGTTATCTTTACCCCTTAATGTATGCTCCAACTGACAAAAGAAGGGAAAAAAATTAGATTATCTTGCCAAATACGAACGTGCATACAGAAGACAGCATGCTATGTAAGATACTTCACAATCAGTTCCCGCGTGCATATATTGTTACTCTCGGTCAAAAGTATTTTCAAGACGATGCTGGTATCTTTATGCAAGAAGCGAGACATAACACGCGGCTTAATTTTGTGCTTGCAAAAGGAATGAAATTCATCAGCACTTATGGACTGCCGGAAAACACAGTTCCTTTAATTCTAGATTTATCCACAAAGTAAACAAGATGCAGGCTATTCATTTAGCACTAGATAATGACTGCATGTATTGCAATAGGCATTATTGCTTAGCGGCGACTGGAGCGTTGTTCCGGTACAGATAATGTTTCCTATTTTCAAGCATTTGGCTGACATAATAGTGTAGTTATATTGCAGAAGAGAATAACATAGCGTTTGCCAAGCACGCCCTAAAGATTTCATACGAAAGCATTGAAGGTAAGGGTTGTATGAACAACCAGTGTTCCAGAGTTCTGATCTAGTTCAACCCCAAGGCGTAATAATGATTGGTAATCTAGTGATGTTATGCTGTTTTCTGGATTCACGTTTATCCTGGACCCCAGATGCGGTTACTGCCGAAAATCTAGAGCTAACTGGCAATATTTCGGATCCGCACAGTAAGAAGACTCTGTTTGGGATACTAAATCACACATGTACTCGTTTGGGGTCACGACTGTTGCGCATGAATATTTTACAGCCGATTAGAGACGTTGGAACAATCAAAACGCGGCTTGATGTAGTCGAAGAATTAACAGAGAATGAGGAAATGTTGTTTGCTGTGACATCGTCGTTGAGTTCTCTTCCGGATCTAGACAGTATTATTGCCGATATTATTAGATTGCCAGCCAGGCAGATGACGCACCACACCGAATCCAAGATTAATCAAGTTATCATGATCAAAACTGCACTGCAATCCCTAAAAAACGTGGAAAAATGCCTGGAAAATGCAAAAAGTTCGTTACTCTTAGAAATCAACGAGGTATGGTACTGAACATAGCGAAATCAATAACTAACAGGACGCACACGGTTAGGTTGTCAGCGACAAGAAATTGAGTATGTTATCAGAAGATGTCCATAAAAGTTAATCTACTGATTCAGGCGAATTTGCACTGCGCATCCGAGAGACAATAAACGACGATGTAGGTTTAGAAAAAACCGTCCTTGGATTACGGAATCAGCGATGTTACGCTGTCAAGGCAAGACACATGTTTATTTGTGCCTAATAACCAAGAAAAGTTAGGCTGGAATCAATGGACTCCTAGATGTTGGTACTGTCCCTACTATTTCCATTATGTATCCAGATTCATCGAAAGGTTTCGCATACATTTGGTTTGTTAGCACGTCAAGCTTACAAGGAAACTGTTGAAGACATATATGAAAGAGCTAACGAGTATTGTGGTAAACGATTTATGTACCGGATCTTACTTTCCTGACTAATGCTTGTAGAAACAACTGGGCTACAACTGAAACTCCAGTTTAGTTCCAGTAAAGGCTTCTTTTTATCGCTGTCTACTAATACTTTCGATGATAAACCTGAGCTATCACCATGTTTTATCAACATCGGGAAAACGAGAAAGCAGTGGTCATTAACTACGTTAGAACTGGTATGGAATAATTGCGACGTTCGGACTAACCCTCGTTTTCCATGTGCTGTTTTAGCTTCAAAGAAATAGACGGCTTGATGAATCTTTGGCGGAGATATACCTCATGTCGGACAGGTTGGTTAATTGTAGCCCGGGCTTCTTTTAGCTATAATGGTGCTTCTTCAATAGCTAATCGACATACATAGCGTTGTTACCTCGATTCTAGAGGCCATTCGTAACGATGTCAGTCTGCTCTACAAGGTGTCGGAAGCCATTGCAATGCTGGATATGTTGTCGTCCTTTGCATACAAATGCACGATGTCCAAAAACTATGGTACATTGGTAACAAAAGTTGGAGGCGGACTGAATACAGGTTTAGTTCGGCCTGATTTCACGCAGACACTTGCTATCAAATCCGGTCGGAATCCCATCTTGGATACCATTAGCACGGACGATATTATACCCAATGATACATATGCTTCTTTAGCTAGCAGTTTCCAACTTATTACAGGCCCTAACATGAGCGGCAAGACAACGTATTTGAAACAGATTGCTCTACTGACAATCATGGCGCATATAGGATCATTGTAAGTTATTAGATCACTTTACTCTCACTGAGTGCCATTTTACCTAGTGTGCCTGCAGAATATGGTTCTTTCCGTTCCCCCGACCAGGTAGGCGTTTGGAATTGGAGGACTTTGTATCTAACATGTACTAAAAAGATACTTTCCCTGTTGACCAACGGAAGTCGGGCGGAGATAGGCATATCTTCCTTTCTGGTAGAAATGACGGAAGCCGCTTATATCCTGAAAAATGCTACAGCCGTTAGCCTGGTGATTGTTGATGAACTTGGGCGAGGAATGTCTGATAAAGAAAGGAAACAAGGGATTGAAAGTAATACATTGTATCTTTTTAGGTACCTCGCCACATGATGCCCGTGGTATTGCTGCAGCCATCTCCGAGAACTTGATCCATACGCAGGTACCCATATTTACCGTATACAACTAGCTTTCCAACCGGTTTATCAAGGCATACTGTTTCTTTGCCACCCACTTTCACGAACTGGTTTACTCACTGGATATTTATCCAAATGTCGTAAAACTACAGTTCGAAGCGAATGTGGTGAGTTAGTGCATCATTCTACAAGCATTTACACTAATCAACAAAAAAAAAACCAAGACCGAAGGAGAAAATAGAGATGGCGTACTTTCATTTTCTCATACAATCAAAGATGGTTCTGTGTCGCAATTTAATTATGGTACACTAGCTCCACTCTGCTTAACAGCTAATGATTTTTGTTAAGGCATCAGAACAGCAGAAGTATTAGGATTTCCCGAGGATATCATCGCTACAGCAAGACGCGTGTCTAAAAAGGTGAGCGCGAACGTAAGGATTCAAAAGTCGTTAACTCGATTTGTAGCTTCGAGGAACGGAACCCACGGCTTACTCTGATTCTAATGACGTAGCAATGGCATCCACAAAAAAGGCATTGCTCTGGGTAACATAGTGGCAACTCACTGACTGCTTTAACCTATATCCCTTCAAAGTTTGCAGACAAAATAACGCAGCTAAAGCAATCTGCCATGGATGATGTAGCCTTATGTGAACATATTCAAAGTGTACAAGTAGAATTATCAGAAAGTATTGGGGATTCCGAAATGTATGTTTAGCTGCAGCTAAACATACATAATAAATAATTTTATGCGAATATGATCGAACCATTCCTGATTTAAAATGCGCTTTTATAGCATATTCTTACCGTTTAATATTGTGAAGCAGATGAGTATCTTAACCTATAAGCCATGCAGCTTAGTAGTCTCTCATGTACAGATGCACTTGAATAATGTAGATATATAACAGCAATTATACATATATTAAAATGACGGCTCGGGAGGTGTGCATCTAAAGCCTGCTAAACTTGATATGTCTCAAACCCTCGGTAGTACTGTTGTTCGGTTACAACGTGCTAATGGACCATCTCAAGGATTACAGCGAAACAAAATAAAATGTACGTTGAACTGTCATCTTGTGTACGTATAGCCAACAACATCGCTACAAGATTTCTCGTATCTTTCACAGGCAATAAAGTAAGCGCAGACAAGCTACAAAAACACTATGCATGTAAAGGCACGGCGGTTTATCCCATCTCCAGGCAATGGGTCGTCACACGAAATTGCATTGATGGAGTGATCAGATTGAGAAACATCGTACGTTGAAGAGCCGGTAGGCGACGGAGTCCATGCCTGGGCTGGAGACTACTTAGCGAACCATATGAGTGGAATTCTAGGTGAAAAAGAATTGCACTCTGTTGGAATCACTTCTTTTTGCTATGGACTTGTGTGCGTCTCTTGCTTTTATAACTTTCATAATTACTTCTCGCATTCAAAAGACATGTGCTACTCTTTTTTAATTAATCTGAGCACTTACATTCAATATTCGTTAACACTTCTGATCCGCATTAATCTCAGCACTCTACTTAAGAAGTTAAATAGAGGTTCGTATTTTCAAATGCATTGACTGTTTGATATTAGCCAAACGAACCAGGATGCTTGTCACCGTCATTCGAAGGAGTACGAACATCTGCAAAACTATTCCAATGAATGGTAATAACCCTATCGGTATTAAGAAACACGAATGAATTAGGATATGTTGCTGGAAATGTTTATATGGTAAACGAATATTCATATATTCTTTCGTGATCCTTGATGCTGATCCCTAAGTAGCACATTGGTAAGTGTGGCGTCAACTAATTTGCTTTATTATTTAGCTCCAAATTTTTTGGCTGATTTGCACAGGAAGAAGCTGATAATGTTAAATGACCTGACTATAAAGTCGACATATACGAATCCTACGAGTTTGCATATAGCAATGTCTATAGTGAAGTCAAGAATAGCGCTAATATACCTACCTTACTAGTGGAAGATTTTTATCGCATTGCGCTAGTTTGCAAAGGTGCGCTGGTTTTTCTTTAATTTGAATACGACAATTGCGTTCCCAATCGTCGGTAACAAAGAAAAATGATGTATCACCGTGGCTTTTAATTACTTCCTCTTGTTAGGATCCAAGATCTCCTTGTTTGCATTATCATTATCAATTCATTTCAAGAAGATGTACACATTCACAGAACTGGCAACCATGGACATCGCAATTGAGAAAAATGACATGTCGAACCTAGCTGGAAAACTTGACAACTTGCTGTTCATTTCTTGATTGCATGAGTCATTGTGTGTGCTGTCAGCATTGAATACGCCAGATGGTCGTTATGCAGCCCTCTTCTAGATTTATCTGACAGGCTCATCCACATCTCGCGCTCCCAAGATACCAATGTATTTTCGGACAACTGGTTGATAACTTGCTATAACACACCTGCATATCCACCTGGCTCAATTTTTATTGCCCTCCACGCTCCCGTAAATCTTCAGGTTGGCACGATCTACGCCAATATAACTTTGCTGTCACACATTTGGAATACACAAGACTACGGTTGCCATGCTAAATCATAAGCAAACTTGTAGCGCGGTCTTCATTAAAAAGTTGCCTGGTAAATTTGCTACTATTTCTGCCCATTCCATCCGTTATTGTCTCAAGGACGCTAACATAATGTTCTGTTACCGTTCCTGTGCTCATACGCCAAGTGTCGCTTTCTCGCTTTTTCTTCCTAGCAAGCGGTTGTGGAAACCTTTAGCTAAATTTTTGTCAAGCTTGTAGCAAAAACCGCGCCTAAAATGGCGGCCGCCTGTGCTTAAGTGTTGGATGCTGTGACAATGAAAGGTGTGCCATTCTTTGACCACGCCATACTGTGCTTCATATCGATATAGAATGCAGATTCATAAGAAAGACGCAGTTACTCCTGAAATCCATACCAGTTCTGTCCCACTTATGAACCTAGCCGAAGTGTTTTTGCACCTTTTCGGCACTCTTCCTGTCTACATGCTGAAAGCAAGCTTTCTTACAAAGCTATGAACGGTACTCTCGAATACTTTGAATCCAATAAACGTCTAGCGCAGCTATTCAATGACCTGTTCCAAAATTGGTGATGGATTCTCATCAATATAGTTTAGAATGACTTCCTTATGTTCCTCTTCGAAATACGCGGCAGACCCCACTTGCTTAGTTTCTCGAAGATGCTATTAGGATCCCTCTCATACTGGTTGGCTCATTTTTGCGTTCTACGAGCAAGGAATTCGCAACTTCTTTCTTGGCGAATGGGGCACTCATGCAATTCTCAAAAGACTAGTTGAAAAATCTCCTTTTGTCCTGATCTGGATAAACCGTGTAATTTCGCTTGACCGATGCTACTCCGAGGACAACGTCGGTTTCAATCTTTACATATTCCGTCTGCATGTTATCCCTCTCATCCAACTTCATACGAAGACTGAATGTTCATTATAACGTAAATATTTCTATGAAGTTATTAAAGAGAAACAAAATGAGGAATTAGAGTATTGGTGCAGTGGCGACATTTACTTTTCGATTAACCATTGATTTTATTCACATATCCTGTCATTTATTTTTCGTGCCACACCACATCTATTCTTGGAATGAGGGATATCAAGTTTCGACTGGGCACAACTTCGCTTTCCGGAAAGACTGTACTTAAAACATTCAGTCTACGCTTTCTCACTGTACCTGAAAGGATGAGAATAAAATGTGATCACGGACTATATTTGTTAATTGTTAAGCAAATGGACATTAAGATTGTGCTACGGTCGGGTTCCATCAGCTCATATTGAGCTTGAATTTAGTTCTGCGTTTCTGTTCGGGTAGTGCAACTGCACGTCACACAAATAAGTTGGTGATGACGACACATTGATCCTCAGGAGGAAGACAGGAGGTGAGTAAGTGTGTGCAAGAAGAAATGAGGAATAGCAGTATATCTTGTTGATGAGACTTGGAAGTTGCAGTAGAGACAAGTTACTATATTTAGCATGATAGCAAAGGGAAAAGGAGGAAAAATCCTCATAAACGTATAGAATGAGAACGGCAATTAGCTTTTTTTTTTCTCTTCCGCTCTCTCTTTTTTCTTCCTTTCTTCTTTCTTTCTTTCCTAATTTTCCTCTAACATATATCTGCTTAAGTTTCACTGATAGATTCGTGTCTCTTGTTTTTCTTTTATCCGCTTTCCTCTCTCGTTTTCCTACCGTCCCATTCCTTTTGATGCCCTTTAATGCATCTTTCGAGTCAGTCCTTATTTTTCCTCCTCATCGTTATCGTCAGCTGGCTCTCGTCTAGCTTTGGTAAATCATTCTACGCTTTCGTAATTGCAATGACTAAAATAATATCTCTGTTGTCCATCAATTTGTCTTTATTATTAGCTTTTACCGGGAACGATGACAACCCTTTGTTTGCAAGTATGATGCTGTTGTACATTATTCCTTGTTCATGATTTTCTGATCGAAAACACGCACTTAGATTCTCAACCCCAACAACGATTATTTGCACGACATAATAAACACAACGCAACGAAAACCATTGCCGCTGTCACCAAATCCACTACACCAATTGCTACACCGACGAAAGTGCCCGGTCACAATGTCACTCAGATCTGGTGCAGCACATCCACCAAACATCGTCACCATACCTTAACAACGATTATTTCCTGCAAAGAAACTATTGTGTTCATTCCCGCCACAAAGACAACCTTGTCTTCGAAATCAACGACGAAAACGGGTGAAGCGACGATCACATCTTCCTCGCACCATCGCCCTCACAAACACAAACATAAACACAAGAGTCATAAATCGAAAAAGCCTAAAAAATCGAAGCATAGTTCCACAAAAAGCGGTAAGCCAACTGATAGACAAATTTCGGGGAAACCTACGACGACAAAGACAGTCCAATCTCTGAAAGCAACCGCTACCACAGAACTGACTACGTTGTCAACCCCGCATTCGGGATCGCGAACGCTCCCTGCATCCCAGACTTCTACGTCTGATACGAATCCATTAGTAAGCGCTTACTCCGACGGAAACTCCAAGGCTACTCCTACAAGCTCAGTACAAGATCCAAATCAGCCTCCAAATGAAAGTTCAGACTATAGCGGAAATAGCAGCAACAACTCCGGGACAAATGGAAGCAATGACAATAAAGGCGGCAATGAAAGCAGTAATAACAATAACAGCAACAATGATAATGACGGCGATCATAGCGATGTTAACAACAGTAGCACCAGCGGCGAAGGCGATAGCAACAGTAATGATAGCTCAGGTTCATCTGATGCAGACGACGCTGCGGATTCACAAGACACCCCTGGATCATTGCCTTCTCCTGCCTTGGTCGGGACTCCCGCAACTACGCCAAATCACGGTGATCCTAATAATCCCGGCAACGGAAACGATGGGATCAACGAGACACAGGCGGTCTCTGGAAGTATGAGTAACAAAGCCTTGGGCATCGGTCTTGGACTAGGCATTGGTTGCGTTGCCGCTGTTGGTTTAGCTGGACTATTGGTGCATAATCGTAGAAAGCATCAGGACCAGCAAGCATCTCGATTTACCGGTGGTGAAGATCCAGATGTCAACACGCGCTGGAGACCGCAAAGCTTTATGGGCGTTGTTGCGTCTGTCGTGGCAAAACTACCTCGATCGCCTTCCTTGCGAAGTAATGCCTCCTCAGGTCATAACAATGTCCGTGCTTCTACAGCTGGTATGGCCATTGGTACCGGCGAAGGAGCTATAGAAAGCCCTACCCATAGCTTAGGGCGGCACCCTTCAGCTGCATCCAACCGTTCGGCTGCATCCCAGCCTCCTTCGTTAGCTAGAGTGGATGAACATCAGGACTTGCATGAAGTCGACCTTCGCTACTAAAAAGAAGAAAAAAATTTCACATGTGGAAAGCAGCTGGCAATAAAAGAATAGCGCGTACGAGTAGATTTTCTTTCAAGACTTTTCCCCTAAAGGTTAAATCATCATAAGTGGATCTTGTCAATGTAATTGTTAATTCTGTATGTGACATATGTTGCATTTCAAAAATACACGGATGGTAATGCCATCCTAGGCCAGAGCGTTTGGACTTCGCCTTTTATCATTACATTACGTCTAGTCCTTACCGTGCATTGGGCTGTTTCTGAGTACATCGTTTTGGGTATTACAGTTCTGAGCAGTTTGAAGTTTCACCTAATGTTGTTAGTTCCTTAAATCAAACATCCAATAGCTTTTGTACTCATTAGCTTCTTTGCGTAGATCAACATATGAATTGGACATATCTACACTTTCCCTTACAAATTCTTCTAGTTGAGGTCTTATCAAGCGTGGAACAAAGCGCTGTCATTGGGATCACTCGAGGGACCGCCGCCTTTCTCCCCATTATTAAATTTGATTGTTATGTCCAGCATAAAAAAGACGTGCTTAATCTGCAAAAGCATTAAAAAAGAAAGAACTGATTCCGTTACTTCCTATTTTGCAACGAAGCGTCAATTACAGTCATGTTAGCGTTTAGCACGACGACTGTTGATGCACTCAACCTTCACATCACCTAACAATAAATGTCAACATTGTGCTGGTGCGTGTGGCAATCTATAATTTGTGATACAATTCAGTGATGTTCTATTTTCTGCTTTTGCATGTTACGAGCAATAATTGTTAAGGTGGGATGACTCCACCTTATCAGACACCTAATCGACAAGGCGAAATCCCGGCTAATGTGCAAGACATCTTTTGCTCGTCACCGATAGCCATTTTTTCCTTTTTTTTTGCTATTTTATACCCGGAATTACTTTTTCGAACTAAGGAAGAAATAGAATCCGAGGTACCACCATGTGTGAAATCGCCTGGACCATATTCGTCAATTAGTACAAAAAGTTTGATAGCAAGTTACACCCTGATCACAGATGGTTGTACAAATGTCTGGCTTGTAGATTGCACCAGCATCGGGCAACGTTTCAAGGGGTCGCGGTAAGGGAGGGGTAAATGGTCCTTTTATGCCGAGGAATATATGGCTCTTTGACTGCTCTGTCCCATTTCTATTTCGTAGAACTTAATGTGACTTAAAAACTGGATTTCTAGCGGATGATCTTGTTTATGTGCTTTTTTATTGACGACATGACGGGACCATCGAGACCAGTTGTTCTGGCTCTTGTGCTTCGGATGTGCCGCACGCCTAAATTTAACACGCCCTATATTGAGTTGTAAAAAAATATGACCGCAAAGTCCGCTCATCCACTGGCGACAATGGGAAAGTCAATGGAACCAGTGTCTTAGTGGAGGTATAGAACGATGGCAACTAAAATTATTGTGGGGAAAAGCGTGGTCAATGTTTTGGAACCATGAGACTTGGGTTTGTTTGTTTCCGATGCTGGTTGCAAAACCGGAACTGAGCCTAGATACCGAGTAGTTTGGCTTGGATCAACAGAGCCACCCGAGCCTACGTCTGCAGCTAACACCTTGTCCACAATATGTACAATGCCATTTCTTGTCAGGATATCAGCGCGAACAATATGAGCTGTATCTTGGGCAGATTGTCCTGTTACTACTAGCTGGCCGTTGCCGTCACGTTGAATGGATAACTGTGCATGTGCGTAGTCTGTTGGGAGAGTGATTGGCCGCGACAATTGACTTGACAAATAGATGCCATCAATGATCTCGTACTTCAAATCATGGGTAAGAATTCCAAAGGGAAGATTGCTGCCATTGGTGGCAGCCCATGCTTCGTTGTTAGGAGCAAGAATAGTCTTGTTTCTTGGTACGATAAGATTAGTAAGGTTCTGGGACGTGAGCAACTTGTTATAAGATCTTAATTCATCCACTTGAGCAATTGTTTCGACCGTATTAACAGGAAAATCCAGGAAGTGGTCAATGACATGTATTATACCTAGGTAAGGGGTTGAAGAGAAAAAAAAGGGTGTAAGGGAAAATTAATATCAGCGTACATTACGAGGGGAGGCCAGTGCGACCATGGAAATCGGCCAGGAGGAGGGTGGATGAAACAAGATAAACACACACATACCGTTACTACATTGGATATCTTTTGTGATCACGTTCGCGGTAATGATACCGGATAACACCTGTAACGTATTTGAATCTTGTGTGGATGGACCAGCAATTAAGCTCAAATCATCAGGGGATTCTGTGGTAAACAATTGGCGGCCCGTTAAGAGGGATTGAGCGTCATGGATGCCTGAGATAACGTGGTACATAAGGGCATGGGAGGTAGAATTTGTCTGTGTGAGGTTTAATCCACCAGCGGACGTGGCGCCTTGAATAGCTGCGTCATTAGGAAGGAAAAAGGTGATGTTTTGCTGATTAGAGAAGAATTCTTCTATAGCGGCGAATTTCGGTTGTTGCAAAGTCTTGAACAGAGACTAAGAAAAAAGAAACGGAAGAAAGATCTTGTTTAGTGGATGTAACCGAGACACAATTTGCCTGTCAATTACTTCTGCTCCTGCTGTTGCAATATTAGACCATATATTTGCACTTGGATCTGCAGCGGCTTGTAGCTGTAACAGACTTAAGATAGTGCTCAGTCCTATGTACCAAAAGCTGACCATGATTGAAGAAGGATTAAGAGAAAGGCGCGCGTACCCCGCTCGTGTAAAAAAGGGCGGAGTGTTACACGAGGTCACGCTGTGTTCTAATTATACCTACTTGGACACCTTGGCCCTCGAAAATAATCACACCACATAATCTATTTTTTGTCTCGATTAACTCATAAAAGCACCTTCTGCCAGTGGAGCTTATTGACAGTTAACCGTCCTTTCCCTCCTCCCTAACTTCCCTTTCTATGAAAACCACACCTCTCGTTTCCATTGCAACCATCCTAGCAACCCTAGGACCTCTGCCATTTGCTCAGGCACAGGAAGCTAGAGATCTGCCCTTCTCCTGGGCTCAACCACAAAAATTCGTATCTCCTTATGCTAAGACTGGCAAAATGGAACAGCGTGGTCGCACTGGCGTCGCAGCAATGCACGCCACTCTCCTAAAGTAAATGCACTGATCTGACCCGTTTATCCATAACGAAACTCACAATGCGTTTGTAGTGAGGATACCATCATGATCATCGACAAAGGTAGCAATAAACCAAAGCGTTACCAGCACATGAAGACTCAAATCAAACTTAATTTTAGCCGAATGGAATGAGGCTCAATTCGATTCTGGCCAGAGCGCATTCTCCACTCTCTACGACCTAAAGACAGACACTTACCGTGCACTGCATCTCGAAACCAACACGTTTTGCTCCGCTGGTGGTTTCCTCGCCAACGGAACCTTGATCAACACTGGAGGTGGTGAAAAACGCGGCCGTACCTGGAAAGCCGAACCAGGATGGCAGTCCATTCGTCACTTCACCCCTTGTACAGATGGCTCGTGCGAGTGGAAAGAATGGAAAACAGGTCGTATGACCGTTAACCGTTGGTATCCTACCGTCGAACAGCTTCCTGAAGGTGATATCATCATTGTTGGTGGTTCCACCAAGGGCACTGCCGTAAACAGAGATGAAGTAAACGTACCTTCTTACGAATTCTGGCCACCAAGAGGCCCAGATGCCGTCGATCTTCCGTTCCTCAATGAGACAATGCCGTATAATTTGTAGGTGGAATCCCTTAAAATTCCCTTTTCTCATGCTTTCGAAATAGATACCCCTTTGTTTTCGCCTTGCCCGATGGTAATCTATTCATCTTTGCAAACACTGACTCTATCATCTATGATCATAACAATCATAAGATTGTAAAGCGTCTTCCCAAGATGCCCGGTGTTCCTCGTTCCTACCCGTTGACAAGTGGTGCAGTCATGCTCCCTCTTGACCCTGATAAGGACTACCAGCCTGAAATTCTGGTGTGTGGAGGATCTGAAGCACGAAAGAACAATGCTAAGGCTGATGCTACTTGTGGTCGCATCAATCTTGCTGATGAAAATCCCAAGTGGGAAATGGATACTTTTGTGTATCCTCGTTTGATGCCTGACGGTGTTATCCTTCCCGATGGTACCGTTTTCTGGGCTAACGGCTGCAAGCGTGGCTGGGCTGGTTACAACGGTCGTAACCATGATCCCACGTTTGATCCAATCATTTACGACCCAGCAAAAGCCAAAGGAAGCCGCTGGACTACTAACCTCGCCAATACCGACATCGCCCGTATGTACCACTCCGTTGCTTTGACTCTTCCCGATGGCCGCGTCTGGATCGCTGGTTCAAACAATGTCGATCCTCCAGATATCACCGCTGAGTATCCCACCGAATTCCGAGTGGAATATTTCTCTCCTCCATACTTGTTCCAGAGCGCAACGCGTCCTCTTGTCTCCCATGTGCCTCGTGTGGTCACCTATGGGCAAAAGTTTGACATCCTCTTGAACCTGGGTGATCTGGCTAAGGGCAACCCTGACATCAAGGTAGCTTTGCTCAGAACTGGATTCAGCACCCATTCGCTACACATGTCGCAGCGTTACGTTATCTTGCGCCACAAAATATCTGAGGACCTCCAGTCTGCCACCATTGAAGCCCCCCCTACAGCTCCTATTTTCCCTCCAGGCTCTGGATTCCTCTATGTGATTTGCAACGGCATTCCATCTGTAGGCGTAGAACTCTTTGTTGAGAAACAGATTAGCGATTTGGCTATATAAAAAGCCTTCGTTCATTTGTTCATCGTTCATTGCTAGTTGGTTAGATCTGACTGTGTTTATTCATTCAAAGATTGTGTTTATCATTCACTGCATTGTACCATACAAAACCGTTAAGAATAGCTATAGAAAGACATACTTCTTCAACATTGTCACTGAAAGATCGCATAGAAACCAATGACTGCGCTTCGCTTGTAAAATCGAGGGTATACATTAGATATTTTGGTTCTCGCCTGATCTTTGCGTATAAAGTTGTTTATTCGCGGCAATGAGAAATTCAAGGTTTCCCCGGGATATTTACCGGCTTGCATTTTTGCTGCGGTTTCTGTGCCTTCACCATTGCTGAGTGTGGTATATGCTAGAGAAAATGAGTCAAAAAGAAATCGGACAATAAGATCGTCTGAGATTGACTCCAATATTTTTATTATCATTATGTTGTCACGACCATCATACATTGTCTCTTTAATGTACGTGTATGCGTTATGTACTGTGTTGTTCTATGTATTATCCCTTATAAATGCTGTGTTGATCTACGATAATAGAGAGATGTAAAGAAAAGAGGGTAAGAACCTCGCTCCATAGATAAAACCTTACATTCAGTTTACTAAACGATACATGTAGTATCATGGTGTCTGATCATCTTTATACTGCGCAAGGGAGATACCTACATTACATGTAAATATGGGATGATATATACCAAATGGGGAAACTGTAGTGTAGTCTTGCTGTTGAGGAGCGTAACGAGATATTAGCTACAAGACACTGAGTGCTTCGACGTATAAGAAGTCTCGGGCACATGTATCACTAATCAATCATTATCTCTGCAAAACCTCTGTTTAGATAATGATTAGTACTTTGAACGCATATTCAATTTCATAAAAACGATATATAGCTCATAAGAATAATACCGACGGAGTGTTTGACTAACCAATTATAAGGATTTTCATATTTAATGGATCATTCCGTGATATCTTCCCATACGTAGGGAAATGAAAGATGTGAATTGGAATCGTATGCAGGATGAACCATTCGGAAGCAGTTACTTAGCAAAATGATCCGATGTTAAGCTGCTTGTGTCGGACATGACCGTGAGACGTACAGGTTAATGATAATTCATCCGAAATGCCGGATAGCATGATACACAAGAACAGATCTTTTATTGCTACAGAATCTTCATCATATGAAGTCTGACCAAGTCGGTATATACCATCTTTATGTGAATTTCATGTTCACTTAAACAAGGGGCAACTTTTCGTCCCCTTTCTGAATGCACGATTTGAGTCACAGATTTTGAGAGCAGAAAAGGAAATGTTCAGAAACCGGTCGGCAGCTTAGAAAATCAGTTGCAGAGTGTGTGTTTGCTTACCATTTATTGTCTTTGATTCTACTATTCCTTCGAGGTTCGAATGAATATAACGTTTGCTAAAGCGAAAAAAATATTAATGCTTGGGAAAAAGTGAGTGTGTGTGTTAGCCAACGTGAGGTAAACAGCAGATCGATCATTCACTTGCTGTACTCCAGAGCACAGTTGACTAAGCTTCAATTACACTATCTAAGTAGATGTCCTCCCTTTTTCAAGTCCTCCATACTTGGAAAACAACTAGATAACTTATCTGTTCTTCGGAGTCGCACTTCTTGACACTCGCTAGTAGTAGCACTACATTAATTGACAAAGCTCGGTATGGAGGACGATATGAAGCTAGAGAGGTTTCACAACGTTGTACCACCTTGCAGTTGTCAAAAGAGGACGAAATAAGCTGATGCAGGTAACTTATCTGGAGTTTTTGATGTGGAGAAAAGTTACACAATCCGCACGATGAAGAAATAAGAGGACAAGGAGCGCCAGTATTATATATAAGCAAAGGAATCCGACTCTTACTGACAACTCAACTCAACCATGGTGCCGAATCCTCTTGTTTTATTGGGCTTCATGTCAACCGTTCTGGCAGGGCTGGCAAGCGCATCAAGCGCCAGCTCTATCTCAGAATGCCCTCCACTCTCACCTCGCGCTTCTCCAGCAACTGATGCGCGTGATCTTCGACCCGACGACATCAAAATCGTTGCAGGTCTTGGGGATAGGTTAGTTAGTTGAATGGATGGCCAGTAGGAAGATACTAAATTTGTGTTTTTAGCATCATGGCTGCGTTTGCTGCCGACGGTATCCAAGGTAGCTCTATTCTGAATCTCAGCTCTTTGTACGAGATCCGTGGTGTTAGCTACGCTATGGGAGGAGGTGACGGAGCGATAACGCTTCCAAACTTTATCAAGCGATATAATCCCAACCTTGGTGGTGCATCTGTCGGAGATCACCTTGTCGAATTTTGCTACGGTATGTGCACGTTGCCGGTTTCCATTCTTTGAATGATTCAACCTAATATATGGCTTGATAGGCGCTATTTGCCCACCATTTCAATGTAAGCGTGTCTATTAGTTTAAGCATCATTTAGACTAATGCCATTTTAGATCGCCCTAGCATGGACAAGCTTAATTCTGCCCAGAGTGGCGCAATGGCCATGGATTTGGAGCATGAGCTTGACTATCTCTTACCAGGTAAAGATGACCGTCTTATGCTTGCTGTAATTCATAATCTATACCAAATTCAGCTTTGAAGAATTTCCCTGGTATAAAATATCAAACGGACTGGAAGATGATCAATATCCAGATTGGAAGTGAGTCATTGAAATTGCATATTGATTTCAACACTAAATATCACAATTACAGGCAATGACCAATGTGGATCGTGTATTGACGCATTGCTTGACATACTGACACCAGAGAAATATGGAGAACATTTGGATAAAGCGTTGGAAAGGATCCATCAAAACGTCCCACGGGTTCTGGTTAACCTCAGTAAGTTGGCCCAAGTTATTTTTGTGCTACCCGTTTAAAACTTCTATTTAACCGCGCTTAAGTTGGTGTATTTAATGTTTCTGGAGTCTATACTGTCACTACTGGCCACGATTACTGCGAGCCGTTCAAACCTAGTAACTTTATATTTAACAAACTGGAATGTCCGTGTGCTCTTGACAAAAAATACCATGCTACCATGGATAAGGTTGCTGCAGGTAAGATGAACACTATGAGATTTGATCGTCAGTTAAACCGTATTGAATAAATAGGATATAATCAGCAAGTGCAAAGGCTTTACCAAAAATACAAAGCTTTAAACAACGAAAATTTCGCTGTGATGTACACGCCAGCGCCCATCAATGTAACAAGCTTTCCTCTGGAAGGATTCAGGTATCGGCTATCTCGTCACAGAACTAAAAGTAGGAAACTCAATGATCCTTTGCTAGTAACATCGATTGTTTCCACCCTAGCACGAAAGGTCATCAATGGATTTCTAAAGTAAGTTGTTCCTCCAGTTGGACAGAGGCATGACGCGGTTTTAAATAGAATTTGTGGCAAACCCTTTTCGTACCACAAACTGAAAAGCCAACTATTTTCAACTGGGATCCTTCCGTGCAAGTACGTCTTTTTTTATGCCCTCTATCCTGTTGCTCAATAATTTCATTTTTTTAGGTATATTGTCCGAAAGATTCGGATCGTTTCCAGGTGAACTGAATACCAGCATATTATTTGGACCTATTATAATTATTTTAATAAATGTCATGCTACCGTAATGGCTGTCAAAGCAGCGCATGAAGATGAACTGTTTGCTATACCCGCACATACTTTTAAAGTATGTATCATTGCTGGGACGGACAAGTACTAAGATCTCAGCATTCGTGCCCTCTGATACATCGTTGGTAGACTCTTTTCCCCCTTTTTATCAACTGTTTTGGGATGCTTTTGGATGAATACAATAACATAAACAGTAAGAGCAAATCTGAGATATGCTCTTATGTTCTGATGCCGATACATATATCATGGATGGGTCATTTTGGGTGGCGTCACGCCTATCTGTCATGAGTTTTCTATTGGCGGAATGCAGCTTGCTACAGTAAAGGGATCACTCTCCTATCACATCATCTAATCTCACTGAGATATGTTGCCCCATCAGCCTTACTTAGCCTATATAAGACTTCAGGTACTTTAATGCAGAAAGTTCGGATCAACGTAGCTAAAACTATGACTATCAATATTATGACATTCTAGGATCGACCGGGTTAGGAATGCAAAATGTTCATTACAAATACCAACCCCTTTAAGCTGATTCACTTGTCGTCTATCTCAATCTATTCACAATGAAGCGAGGTGGTGTTCTATTGATCTGCTTATTTTCTGTGTTTGCTGCTGCACAGGCATATTCTATCAATGACTGTCCTTCCTTGACTCCACGAAAGACAAACGTGACAGATGCGCGTGATCTTCGACCAGACAACATCGAAGTAGTCGCTGCGATAGGCGACAGGTAATAGCCTTATACATATCAACCCAAGCCTCTAATATATTGGGGTATTGAGTATCCTGTCCGGGATGTTTGCCCTGGGAATCAGCGATGGAAAGCGCATGGCAATTTCGGACTTTTCAGAGCAGCGTGGTATTAGTTACGGAGCCGGAGGGGATGAAGGAGCGGTGACAATACCTAACTTTATCAAGAGATACAACCCTAACCTGCAAGGGACATCTCATGGGTCACATGCAGTGGAGTTTTGCTACGGTTAGTGGTATGAGTTAAATTGCGGCATTAACTAAGCAAGCGTACTAGGAGTCTTATGTTTGACAGCAAACAGTTAATTGGAGCAGTGTTATTACAGACTTGTACTCACTTCATTTCAGAACACCCTGTTTCAGATAGTCTAAATAGCGCTCAAAGTGGGACAATGGCACTCAACTTAGATGGAATGCTGGGTTATCTTTTACCAGGTAATTCTATTTATCTTTCGCGTGAATTGTACTGATACTATGTTAGAGATAAAAAAATATGACGATAAGTGGAAGTTGATCAATATTCAGATCGGATGTAAGTGGCAACATGCAAAGAAATTCCGATTTTACATTGTCCATTGATCAGCGAATGATCAATGTTTGTCTTGCTTTACGGACTACAATCGTACCGGAGAAAATTTTGCCACGCAGTTGGATAGCGTATTAAGTAATATCAGGACACATGTACCTCGGGTACTAGTCAACCTAAGTAAGTGCAATTTCGCATATTGTTCTCTGAGACTAAAAAACACACATTAGTTGGCACTATTGATGTCTCGAAGCTGTTCTCGACCGTCCCTTTAGGGTCGAGCTGCGGACCTTTTCCGTTTACGAATATGCGTTTAAGAAATCTGCTATGTCTATGTTCAACCCAGGAGAGTAATTTTCAAACAATGACTCAGGCAGCTGAAAGTACGTGTTTATCTTGAGAATGCGTCATTAACCTACAGAATCAGTACAAAGCTCTTATATACAGTCCTTATACCGGAAGTACAGAGCATTGAATAACGAGACCTTTGCCATCATGTACACCCCAGTGTTTATCAACTTTAACAGTGTAACTTTGGATATGCTTAGGTAACAGAGTGAAGCTGTTATGGAGCTACTTTACTAATCTGACAGCTTAGCAACATAGATTGTTTCCATCCGAACATAGAGGGACATCAATGGGTTGCAAAGGTTAGATAACAACAGATAATGTGTGTCATTTTGTGTCCTGTTAACACAGGTACTGCCTAGTCTGTTTGGAATTCCATGTTTAAACCTGGAGCTGACAAAATGAACGCCTGGAACTGGGATCCGAAATTATCCGTATGTTATGGTTTTAGCTTATACAAACAACATCGATGCTAAATACTTCGTTAGGTTTATTGTCCAACGGATACAGACCGGTTTCGGGTTGATTAACTACGTTAAGCTGTGCTTGTCGCCACGAGCATTATACCTGAATATAAGAAATAAAAAAGCACAAATACATTGGAATGTAGACGTTTGCATTTCTTATGTAGAAGACCGTTTGATAGGAATATGAGATAAAGAAATGCAAAATAGCTGACCAATAAGTAAAACTTGCACAGATGCCCAAGTGTACAAAACATACCATAGAATATTTCTAGCTCAAAGTTTTACGTAGCCACCAAGTCCAAGGATCCATCGGCAAAAGAATTTAACATTAAAAGAATGTTTCTGAGATACATAGGATAAACATCCTATTTCAGTCTTCTTCTTTTTACTCCACATTTAGTTTTCTTATTACGTGTTGATTATATCAGCAACGCATAACTACATTTCGACCTTGCTGAATCACTGCTTCCGAATCATGCATATTTTAGCTTTACTTATTAATCTCAGTTTCGTTGCGATTGCTTCCGCAAGAACAGAAAGCTCAATCGAACACTGTCCTTCATTGCACCCACGAGAGGCACGTCCAACCAATGTGCGAGACCTTCGACCTGACGATATTAAGGTCATTGCCGCTATGGGAGATAGGTAACTTAACAGTGTATGGGCCATCCGTGTGACCTTCTCTATATGACTTCACTTGCGTCAGTTTTATGGCAGGGTTTGGTGCTAAGGGAATTCAAGGCAATATTTTCAACGTTAGCTCCCTTTTTGAATATCGTGGGGGAAGCTTTGGGGCTGGTGGAGATAATGGCATTGCAACTCTTCCCAATTTCATTAAAAGATATAACCCTGATCTTCTGGGTGCATCCGTCGGGGAGCATATGGCTGAATACTGTGAAGGTAGGTAAAATTATACCCCACATTTCCTGACTCTCTGCATAGGAAGCGCTTGTATGCCACGGCAATGTACGATGATTACTGCCATCGATAGCATTATGAAATGTTCTTTCTGATAGATAATCCGGTATTTGATCGATTAAACGCTGCACAATCTGGTTCCATGATGCAAAACCTTGCTCATCAGATTGACTATGTCCTGGAAGGTATACAATGGGCAATCTCTGGAACAGCAGGAAGAATTTACATATGGACTAGGGTTGAAAAATTACCCGGGCGTAAATTATGAAGAAGATTGGAAGCTTATTAACGTCTTAATCGGTAGTAAGTTGTTATTCCCTTCCACATGATAGTTTGCTTACATACACTATTTCTAAGCTGTCGATCAATGCTATTCGTGCATCTCCAGCTATTACAGCTTTATTGCCCCTGAAGTATATGGAAAGACTATTGAGAATATGTTAACGAGAATACATGAAGATGTTCCCCGTGTCATTGTGAACCTTAGTTAAGTAATTGATTGCAGCTTTGACATCGACTTATTGGTTACCGATAGTTGGCACATATAACATCTCTCAGGCGGCCGTTATATCCGCTGGTCAAAAGTATTGCGAACCATTCGATCATACAGATTTTGAGCTGAACCAGCTCGAGTGTTGGTGTATCCACAGTGAACCTTCCAGGAAGGTGATGAATAAATTTGTTGCTTGTAAGTTTGTAGCATTTGTTGCTTTGTTAACTATTATTTTTCTAGCCTACAATGAACAGTTGCGAAGAAAAGCTGAGAAATTCAATAATCTTCACGATCCCGGCTTTGGAGTGATCTATAGCCCGTCGCCAGTCAATATTACTTCGTTTCCAGTTGAGGCATTGAGGTAGAGATACAATAGTATAAGAACGCTTTATTTATAGGATTATCTTTTGTCAGCGACATTGATTGTCTACATCCGAGCCTCAGAGGACATGAATGGTCTTCCAAGGTATTACACAATGCTTGTTTCCACTCATTTTGATTGTTTATCTAATGAAACATTTATGTAGGCTCTATGGAGGAATATGTTCTTACCTCTTTCGGCCAAAGCTCAAGTCATGAACTGGAATGACTATCAATCGGTATATTTAGAAACGCCTCATCTTCCATTAATCAACTTTCCTGTAGGTCTACTGCCCTGCAGAGGAAGATCGTTTCCAAATAGAATAGCCACACATTCTGTTGTGTTAGTTTCTACGTGCAAAGACATTAAATGTCGCACCGTATTAGAGTGACGTCGAAGTTCGGCAGGTGATGAGAATTTGAGGTGTATGGTACGTTCGAGGAGTACATGCATCATCAAAAGAAAAGTGGTCATAGATTGCTCCAAAAGTTTTTGAAGATTCCACCCAAAATTGTTTGAAGTTTCGAAGAGACAAATTTTGAAGAACCATCCAACCAAACTAGGAAGATTCCGATAAGAGATTTTGAATCAAAACCGTGTTTTTTTAAGGGGCAAGCGCAGTTATATCACAAAGATATATATATATACCTATTCCACTAATCAGAAAATAATCCTAAATGACCGAATGCTTAAAACATTTAACGATACGGGAATATATCAGCAAAAATGGTGTAGCCGATTTTGCTTGTGTCTTGCAAAAAGCCAGGAACCTATATGATATATGGAAAAGAAGTAAGTAAAGGTTAAACCTTATTATAGGTACCATTTACAGTAAATAAAAGAAAGTCAATGATGATTATCAACGTAAATAGTTTGAATTACTGAGTACTAAACGCATACGAGGAGGCTTACGTGCTGCTTAAAAGAACATCATCTATATGTGCCATAGCTGCAAATGCAGGATCCTGGAAATGCTCACCACTGCCGATTGCGTTTCCCACCATAGCATCTTGGTGTGCAAAAACTGTAAGATACGGCACAGAGACGTTTTCGCCAGTAAGAATCTATTTCAACCGCACTTATTGCATAAGAGAAAGAAAAGACAGTAATACAAAGAAAACAAGTGACAGGGGAAAAAGAACAAAGGCTGAAGGCAGCGGTCAGAGCAAAATGTGTAAACAATTCATTAATCCGGCCGACTTCCAAGCGCTACCTCTGGATGTATCAGTTAATTATTGCACAGTGTTAGCGGTCAGGATTCTCTTAGTATCCTCGCCCTTTCCTTCGGAACACATTGGGCAAGGGGACCGAACGAAAGGAGCAAACAATACCACTGATGTAACGCTGCACGTCATCCTTAAATGCCGTAGTTGCGACGTGTGATTTAACCAAGATGTGCTCGCGGCCAAGAATATCAAACGTTGTTTCGTACACATGATGAGCCACAAAGATGAGCGTCGTGCAGAGCTCCAATGCTCAAAGCATACATTTAATTGTAGACCATGAAACTGTTTTATATACCTTGACAGCTATAATCTGCAACTCGTTAGATGTGATGAACGGACTTGGAGATTGTTTGAGCGTCATAACTGCTGGACCATGGACGACCAAATATGGATAAAGTACATGAATCTGGGCAAAATCTTGGGTTTTGTTTGTATGCAGATCTATTTTGCTTTACCGTATAGACAAAATCCGTGGTGTGTTACACAAGCTTGCCTTAAAGCAAGTCTTTCCTGTCTCAGGCGTTTACTATTAAGTGATAACTTAATTAACACCCATTGGGGAACAAGCGGTATTAAACCAATGGATATCACCCATGTACAACATGAAAGCGCAATAGTCGCAGGCACATTTTAGTCTTCACATTGATTGCCCGTATTTATATGCATAATACTCTTTGTTGAACATGGATAGTTTTATTGTACGATATACGCAACGATTCCCCCTGTGTCAATGGATGGTGCGTATGAAACCAGGACGCGTTTTCTGAGTCTGAGAAGGAAGACGTACGCTTTAGACTAGCATGCATTTGTAATGCAGCACATACCTTAATTGACGCCGAAACACTTATTCAGACAACATAAAATGTTACACTGCTCTCACCGCAAGTTAGTTTAAAGCAAAAGCAAAGTATGAATCGATCAAGTATTCTCCGCGTGTGTGATTTTTCTTGAAAGCCTTAAAGCGTTTAACCAAGCATTAGCAGAATCTTTCTCAGAGTTCGTTTATAACAAAAATAGAAAGGTTAAAGTTAGCTTGAAAACAAGCTCCCAATTTCACAGGTGACAGCAAGGCAGGACCCCTTCCCGAAACGGGTAAATTTCCCGAGGAATCATAGCTATGTAGTTCTTGTGCATAGCGCAACCTAAAGGAATTTCCTTTCTTTCGGCGTTCTATTCCATCCTAAAGAATGATCAAGGTTGAAGTAAAGAAGTCTGCTATTATAAAAACATTGATGGCTAGTGTATCTTTGCACTCCTACAATGATATACTAACGTAATAAATCAATTTCTCCTGATTCCTCACTGCTTCAATCTCTGGAGATCAGTATGCTTACTTAAGTTAGATCATACTTCAAACGACGTATCGTCTAGTAGCGAAGTCACGGTTGTGCTATAGATTTCGGCAAAAATGTCCGCTACAACCATCTCGAACAATAGTACAACTTTTTTGGACTGGGAAATCCTGATTTTAGATTAAGATACTGGGATGCAAGGAGTACATAACACGATACATTATAGCAATGCTTTTGACAGAAAAGTCGGTTTGCGACTTTGGGGATATAGTCTGTTTACATTTACCGATGTCTTCAACTCGCTTTCTCCACCTTTTCCACCTTGTAACGTAGCGTGAGGACATATAGTTGTCTTGATGATATCATCAAACAAATGATGATTTGGATTGCTAAATGCATATCCAACGTCCAAGCAACCTTAGTTGTCAGGTTATCCTGGTTAAATGGTTTACAACAGCTTGAGC
Organism: Apophysomyces variabilis; assembly: GCA_002749535.1. Taxonomy (NCBI): domain Eukaryota; kingdom Fungi; phylum Mucoromycota; class Mucoromycetes; order Mucorales; family Mucoraceae; genus Apophysomyces; species Apophysomyces variabilis. The sequence continues at coordinate 444,200 of MZZL01000138.1, forward strand.
CATCAGCCAATGGGAGGGTTCTGCAGTTACTCCTGGCAATGTTGGAAAGGCTTTCTCCAACAAAGTTTTAGGTAAACTAATCGCATCTGTGATAGAGTGTAGAAAGTCCGTTTGTTCTCACTGACTTTAAGGTTAAGAAGAGTCTTTCACATACCACGAATACTTTTATAGAATGAAGAGAAATGCGTAACGCTGCTGATCATACAATATGTTCGCTTATGCAACACTCAATGAACCCCTTGATTTTAATCTGCTCTCCTGTCGTTAAAGAATTCACTTATCATCCCATATAAAAATCAACCATTTCTATTCAGTGCCATTATCTGGACAGATACATTTCTATGATTTATAGATGGCTTCTGCTTACCATCAGCGCTCTCTTATGGACCAAATTGTACGCGCTCTATGTTGATTCGATTGATAAATGTCCGGTTCTCACACCTCGAAAAACCCCAGCAGCGGACGCTCGTGATCTTCGCCCAGATGATATTAGAGTTATTGGCGCCCTCGGCGACAGGTATCTTTCTACAATTCTATGATATGGCGATTTATAAGCACATACTTAGTATTATGGCTGGGTTTGGAGCTAGAGGACTCAAAAAGCCTCTGCTTCTCAACCCTGGTACGCTTGAGGAATATCGTGGTATCAGCTTTGCAGCAGGAGGGGATCCAAATGAGACCACAGTACCCAATTTTATAATGAGATATAACCCACAACTTCTTGGGCCTTCCATTGGCAAACGAATGATTTCATATTGCGCTGGTTAGTGACACCACGTTGAGAGGATGTTGAGCTGACTTGCATTCCACAGAAAACAGCTGCAAATTAGCACAATGTAATTGCCGTCCGTCAGTGACTAGTTACTAAACACTAAACGTTCAGATAATAAACGTGTGGACAGATTGAACGCTGCCCTGAGCGGCGCATCCTCTATGAACATCGAAACAGAACTTGACTATCTCATACCAGGTATGGTTCTGTCTGATACCGTTAAGTATGCTTACCTTTTTGCATTGCAAGCTATACAAGCATTAGACATGGATGAAGATTGGAAGCTGATTAACATTATGATTGGAAGTATGTACGGGAAAAATGTCAGCTAGAACTGCCAGCTAATATACACGAAGATATGGACCAGTGCAGAGCTTGCAATATGGATGACCCGCGAATCGCCATTGAAATGTATGGATCTTTTCTAGAGAATGCCGTTGACAGAATCCATAAAAACGTTCCTCGAGCATTGGTTAACCTAAGTGAGTCGGATGATGCCGAAAAAGGTCTCACCTATCAACCATCTTTAGTTGGCTCATTTGAAACGTCACGACTCTTTCCTATTGTTGCCGACAAGCCTTACTGCAGACCCATAAAACTCTTAGACATAGAGGTAAACTATTTCGAGTGCCCTTGTGGTCATAACGATCAGACCCGCCGTATTATGGATCAAGTAGCCGCAGGTAACAATCTTTGTTTTTGCTTCTCAGCTGCTTACTGCTTGTACATAGGTTACAATCAACAGCTAAAGCGGATATACGAAAAGTACAATGCAATGGAAGAGCAGAATTTTGCTGTGATGTTTACACCTGCTGCTGTTAATTTTAGCTCACTAGCTTTGGACCATTTGAGGCAAGCTATCACTCCTTGTGAATAATCACTCTTCCTAAGCCTTTATTTAGTGATTTCGATTGCTTCCACCCTAGCGTGAAAGGTCAAGCTTTGCTTGCAAAGGCTCTTTGGAACACTATGTTTCTGCCTCAAGCTCGCAAACCGCTCGTATGGAATGCAAACGATTTTCCATGGGTAAATAAGACGTTGTGATTATATTACGTTTTTCTAACGTTTACTGACAATAGATCTATTGCCCCAAGGACACTGATCGCTTCCAAATCGACTAATCTTTTGTTATATATGTGAAATTAAAGAAGAGGGTATCCTAATTTATCTTCATTTGAAAAAAACATAGCTACGGTCTCCTATTTCTTTGCATAGATGGATACTTTTCTTGCCAGTGTTTGTATCAGTTTTGGTACATGCTATAGAAAACTCTTTCCGGATTTTGAAAGAAGTAGAGTGACTTTGAGCATATCTACACGATTTTGATGATCATCGTTGTTCATGTTGAAGGCCGTTTCAAGAGAACAACTTCATGGACATATATTGATGGCTGGGAGGGCAAGGGATACCAAATGTAAGTTTAATCACAGCGAATAATGAGCTATACGTCGTCTGCTATATACAAGACCTCCGTGCCGACCGGCTTGTTTTGCATGCGTAACTTTAATTCCTAAATCCGATCGAGTGGGTTCTCGATCACAACTCGGAATCGGAAAGCGGACACCTTTGCATGACGGATATATATGTAGTAGTTTCATTAATGCACTAGCTACCCATAGTGCAAGCTGAACGGATTGTCGCGGTTAAATGACAGTCTACACTTTTATGGATTCTGCAAGGTTGACTGCATCCATGAGCAACGAAGCTGAACAGTAAAATTCTCACCTGACTTTGATATTCTGCATTGCCATACGTTTGATATTTTCCGGAATACTTGCCGCGTACTACATCATGACCGAAACGACGAGCTTAGTATTGCTTGTCGGGTTCGTGCGACTTTTCAGTACAAAAACAACAAACGGGATGTTTTACGGTTCCCATCGGTGAGCAAAAACAATGCTGCAGTGTTACAATTCATTGTATGTGTCACTTATTTAAACATGCAAAGAGTTGTGGAGCCCGAACGCTCCGTATTGGCAGCTTTATGATGGTGTAGTGGTTCGCAATCATGCAGCACGTGCCCTCTAAATTTTCCCGCTTTTGCTTCGTCTCTTTTCCTTTCCTATTCGTTTTTTTCTTTTCTTCAATAACATGTCGCTGCCACTGTATGCTCCAGTCATACAGACAGCCGACAATGGGTATGGCGAAGGTGGTGCAGGTTCCAAGTTTAGCTCTACCGCAATCCATTTGGCCCTCTTGTTCACCATTGTCGGCACTTCCATCTCACTCTTTTCTGTTTGGCTCCATTGGAAGAACTACAGAAAGCCGGTTAGCATAAATCTATCATTCTTGAAAAGTTTGATTAATGCAAATAAAACCAGAATCAACAACGACAGGTTATTCGGATCTTGTGGATGTAGGTTAAATTCCTTTGTTAGAATGGTTGTCAACGGATCGGTTATTTCTAGGGTTCCTGTGTATGGTATCAGCACGTTTATTTCCTTGGTCTCGCTGGACGTCGCTTTCTATGTGGATACTTTCCGTGATATATACGAAGCATTCGTAATCTACGCCTTTTTTAATCTCTTGCTTAACAAACTTGGCGGTGAACGAGAGCTGATTATCATGTTACACTCGCGGCCTCCCTCAGACAATTTCTTTCCTGGTACCTTATGGTCTCGGGAGATCTACGTAGGCGACCCTTACACGTTTTTGTTTGTCAAACGTGGTATCCTCCAATTTGTGTACGTCAAACCGATTTTGGCAGTTATTACGATGATCCTCAAGGTTACCGGCAACTACGAAGAGGGCGACTTCAGTTGGTCAAGTTCGTATCTTTATTTGACGCTCATTTATAATATTAGTGTCTCTTTGACACTATGGGCTTTGATGGTCTTTTTTTATGCCACCAAAAGGGACCTAACCGGATTCAGGTAAAGGGTAGCTGTTTCAGGAGTCTATCTCTTAACCATTTCTTCAAACGCAGGCCTCTTCCAAAATTTCTGTGCGTAAAATCAATTATTTTCTTTTCGTTCTGGCAGAGTGTTGTTATTGCTTTGATGGTTTCCGCCGGATTAATTGCTTCTGGTAATATAAGCCTTGGTAAATACGATATTTAATCTGCGTATAGACGAGCACATTTCAGTCGCAATCCAGGATTTCCTTGTCTGCATTGAAATGGCTCCCGCAGCTATAGCCCATTCGTAAGTATCCCCCAATTCTACTACATGATCCTAAATACGTTTACAATAGCTATGCGTTCTCATATGAAGACTACTACGACCCGAATGTCCATTCTGCGAGAATGCCGATTTATAGAGCGATTCGGGACTCCTTTGGATTAAAGGATGTACTTATGGATTCGTTGGATACATTGAGAGGTTCTCGCTTTAGTTATAGGTCATTTGAACCATCTGAAGGAGTTCCTCACATTGGAAGCAGTCGAACGTCTCGTATCATGGCTGGCCTACGATACTCGACTAGTACGGCTAAAAAGCATTGGCTAGAACCAGCTCCAGCATCAAGATTCCTCAGCACTGGTCGTGGAATGAATGAAGAGATCGTGATCGAAGAAGCGGAGCCATTAGAGTTTGATGATCCTAATCCATCAGACCAAATAGAAGAGTTATTCAGATCTAGTCGTACAATGATGTTTGGAGATTACAACTATCCTGTTATTGACTTTCGTATACCTCTTTGGAAGCAAGTTCGAAACACCAATGGAGGATACGGCACTGTTGTAGCTAATAATACGCCTGATGGTACCAAATGGTCAAGAGGAAGACGGACGAAAGGGAAAAGTCAAGATATGGCGTCAGCCGCTCTTCCAAGTGTTCGAAAAGGCTGTATCGACGTTGTAGTTGAACAAGGCAAAGGAAAATATGTGTTGGTTGATACCATATGTGATAATGGCTCCGACCGCCCTGTTCCGTCTATCAAAAAGAGTCCTCGATTGACGCCAAAACGCTCTTCTAGCAGCCTTCGCAGTGCGCCCGCAAAACTTGAACGACCACCCCGTCCATCTCGGTCGACACCTCTTCGAGAACCTATAATACAAGCTCAAAACATATCCAACCAGATTCCACAAGAACAGATACCAAAGCCTCAACTGTTAGAAGTTCCCCAGCCATACCAAACCTACGAACCTTCCACACACTATAATGAGCTGTGGCAATGGCCTGATCAACAGCAGCGAAGAGAACAAGCACCCACTTTTAACGAAGAAGATGATGCTTATTTGACCGGTAATGTTTGGAAGTAAAAGGAAAGCAAGACTACCATCCAAATTGTCTATCTGGCCAGTCCTTCTCGCACATCTAGTATTTGATTTGCTATACATACTGATTACTTCATCGGATTTGGAGATACTGCAACAAACGCCATGAAAAATAAATGCAATGGAATCCGATCATGCATATTAACCCACGGTCCCTAATTTCGTGCAGGATGCGCGTTTATTTAGTTCTGTACTGCAAGCTTGAGAAAATAGAATGGAAGATAACCACATCGATATCTTCGCGGCTCGACTTATTTAGAGATATCGTCCATATGAACAAGGGGGTTAGCCATAACCAAGTAATAGCCGTTCATCTGATCATATTTCTCCATGTCACCCATTGTAGCTGTAAGAAAGCTGAGATAATTTGTAGTTACAGTTCCTTTGCCTACAGTTTCAGAAGGGCCCGCCCTCTTTCTTTTCTTGCACGGTGTTTGTGCGAACTTCAGGCTGTATTTATTCATATAATGATTCCCAAGCTGCTGCCAAGATTGTAGTTGTCTTTGCTCTTGTTTTTGGTACTGTAACTGCTACAGAACACGTTCCCTTGCACAATGCCATGCTGCGCTTCAATATTGATATGGAACTCAGAGGGATAGAGTAAAACAGTTTTTGTTTGTCAAGGGTCACTCATATCCACATCCAATCCAGGCACTCTTGAATATTAGCCTCACTATTCCTGTCTACAGGCGGAAACCCAGCTTTCCCAACGGCAAAAGTGTATCCATTTTTCACAGAGCGGCGAAACGTCGTTGCGGAAATTTTGAGTCGCTTAAATCTCTGAAGCAGTGGTTCTCCAGTCGTATAGTGCTTCATTAGCGACACGACCCGTAACTTCAGCATAACCACGCTTATCAATGATACGGCTTTGTTGATCTTTGTTACACCGCTGTGTTTATATAGGGGGCGGGATCTGACAAGTCTTGTACGACAACTTTTTGTCTTCAAGCGCAATGGTTTTAGCCACATATGACTCCTACGTTTTTTAGCCTATGAGGCAGTGCGGCATTGATTTTTTGGGAAAGACTGCGTTTTGACAAACTTGCCATTACTGGAAGGACTGATATACTTTTTCATTCTTGATTCGATTCTAATTAACAAAGTCCGATAATCATGTTGCCTCGTGGTATTGCAACCAACAAGATTGCCATGACTGTGAAAGAAGGGAAACAAGTGTGTTCAGTTTACATCCTTCACTATCTTTACTTCTTTGCGTGATATACCGGGGAAAACACATCGATCTTAAAAACCACTAATCCTTCGTTTCGTTGTACAACCCGTACTATCAGGATCAGCAAGTTGATGCGGAGTTGTTCCAGGTTTCCTGGATTTCTGGTTAGGGTCGCACACGAGAGATATAGGCTTTTCTTTCACAATATTTGGTTCTGAATCATCATGTGTATTTTGGCATGAAATGGCTAGTAGAATGCATAATGTATAAGTTAGTAAGTTAGACAAAAGGGGAATGCATCTTGTATTCTGGAAAACAAACTGTCTTTTGACACTCCGTAGAAGATGGCTTGATCCGACAATTCTGGTTCATGTTCAGTTCGATCCCGATTTTATTACTTTTCTTTTACCTGCCTCCTTCTTTCTCATATGGCACCATCATCTACACAGTTTATTTATATTTCCATTCCAGCAGCATTGATACTTCTATGGCTTTTTATATGGTCCTCTGCGGAACAATCTAACCAGCTATCATCTCCCTTAGTATCCAACTCCAGCGCAGAGATCGACATAGGTTCTCGAACGAAGAACGTTGCGGACAAACTGCTGTGTACCCCTGAAACATTCAATAACGGGCAATGGATACGTCGACCAAAGATCATTCGACCTCTCAACACCCAGCAATTTGAGAAATCCGTAGGTTATACTTGTCCATCAAAATTCGCCCATAAATGTTATCAGCGAAACGATATCGAGTTACGGCGTAGCAAGAAGATGTAAAGAATGCTTCTTCTTCTGAATTGTTGTGTTAAATGTTTGGTTGCAGTATAGATTACACATGGAAGCCAGAAGGATGTACCGTACTACCCTTTGCACCCTCGTCGTACGCAAAACATCTCAGTGAACATCCGTTATTATTGGTTGGCGATTCTATCACTCAACTTCAATTCGAGAGCTTGGCTTGCCTTCTAGGAGAACATTTGACCTCAACAAAGCCAAGCGTTAATGTTACCGGAGGCGACAGAAAGATTAAAGTGGATCAACTATCTTATAGAGATAGTGACGATGCTGCCGTAGCCTATCTACGATCAGACTATTTATTGCGACTGGATGATTTCAAACTGATTGCGCCGTTTGAAGATGAAGGAGACCAGTTAGGCAAAGGCCACAATTTTCCATGGTACGACATGCTCACATGGGGTGTACATTAAGTGATACCTATTATACTCATAGGGTGCACGCATTACCTATGTTTGATTACATTGTGATAAACACAGTAAGTGGATGGTTAAAATGGAAACACCTGTGTTTATTTATGGACTATCTCAGGGACCTCATTGGCATCCTAATTTTAAATGGGGGCCTCACCAATCTGAATCAGAGCTTAAGGAAGCCTTTAAACAAAGCATGCGCATTGTATTTGACTACTTGAAAGAGCATATCCAGCAACATCAGCGGGTATGGATACGGAGTACACCCTATGGTCACGCAAACTGTGCACAATTCACCTCTCCACAAGCCATACCATTTGCTCCCACCGGTCAACAAGGGGAATATGAATGGCATATGTTTGAGACGTTCGATCATATTTGGAAGGCAAGTCAACGCCAGCATAAGTACACGGTATAGTAAACAAACGGTGAAATATAGGAATGGATACTTGAAGAAAACGATAGCAGATTTGCGTTTTTGAACGTATCAATATTATCCAATATGCGCGGTGATACTCATTCACGCCCAAATCGAGATTGTCTCCATACCTGCCTGCCTGGTAATGACTTGATACAAGCATTGGGATAAGTAGTACTAATCAACGCTATAGGCCCGGTTGACGATTGGAACAAGTTGCTGCATCACGAAATTTTGAAATTTTCGAAGGATAGTCAACAACAGCAATAAGCAGAAAAACAATGCTTCAGCTAACAGAAATCTAATTGTATTATATATGACACCATTATCTTCTTTGATCCCCATCTTGTTGCGCATAGACCTGCTTGTATAGTGGCATGTTGGATATTTGCCCTTTTATCACAAGGGAAATATTTACATGCAATCTAGGAAACTTTTTTGTTCTCGTTGTTTACTTTGGTTTATCGACGAACATCATTGCTACTGCAATCATCATAGATACTACCTCTAAAAATTGTGTTTTATGCTTACTTTTGTTGTGCTCTATTATAGCAGAGACAAACAGATATCCGCCTGACAAGCTTGTCCTGGAACCTATGTGATAAATTGACGGTTCGACGTATGTCGTACAAGTATAAGAACGAGGTTCGACAAAGACAACAAAAAGGACAACACAGCCTACTATATTCAGTGAACGCAATTTCCACGCCATGAACGTTGATATTTGCCGCCACCCGTAACACTCCCTGAACCAGCCTTATCTCTACCTCTCTGACTCATTCAGGAGAGTCGCCTCGAAGATATTCCGCGTGCCTATGTTAAATTCAGCTACCATCGCGTGTTCCAGCAATGCGTCTCCTTCTTATGGCAACACGCGACTTTGGTTACTCTACCCTTCCAACATCTTTTGCTTCACCCTCCTTTGCTTCTCCACATCCAACTTCACGTTATTAATCCAACGTTAAAACAAGCTACTGCAACAACTTGATACAAGCAAGTCCTTAACCTTTTTACATCGATGGGTAGCAAAAGGCCCTTTATTATTGTATCATTTACCGGGATAAGTTGAATTTGAAGCTTTCCAGAAAAAAAAGGGGACATGAGATGACAACGACTGGTTTTTACCGACGGCGGAAAAGAGTTCTTTGCACTTACTGTCTGCTGCTCTCATAGCATTTTTTTCCATTCAATCCTTAGCACAAACATTGTTTTCAATGACGGCCAGAAGAATACCCTGTTAGGTACCGAAAAGTTGTGCCCTGGATTGCGAAAGCTCACATTCATGTACTACCATCAGGTATCCTCAGTGTTTCTTTGCACAGATACGTACATATCTTGTTTTCTGGCTGTTTCTAAGGATTATCTGAGAAAAGATTTGAGATAAATAGATCGTTCGTACACAAAACTACTTTTTTTGGATTAACCATTAGTATTTGTAATGGTGCTTTTTCTTCGAAAATTGACACATTAAGTGTTGTTTGTTAAACTCTTCCGACTTTGCTTTGGTACTCTAGCAGTTCTAGATTTACATGTTCTGTCTATATATGTTAGAACTCCTCCTACGCTTGCTTCCGCGATATGTTGGGCCAGCAGAGGCAAAATTTAGTTCTAGGAAGTCGTTAGCGCAGATTCTCTTGGGATCCACTTTGCTCTTTAGGCTGGAAGTAGGACGCAAATATTCCGCAAACTAACTTAAACGCCAACATTCATCTCCATTGTTAACCTGATAAGTTCCAGAAATATTACACAAGGCTTACTTTTAACGTCAATCTTGGTTTATCTCATTTGTACTGGAACTTAAATGTGCTCTTTCGATCGAATGCCTATAATGGCACTATTATGGTGAATTTCCATTGCTTCCTATGTTCATATCACCTCGTAAAACCACAATATAATACTCCTATTCATTTTATTCATGAATGACTCCGTTATTGTGAACAAAAAGGGGGAAGAGATAACCGTACAGATATGTTAGTCCTTGCTTCATCAAGGAAACCTGCGATGCTCTCACACTCCTAGAACTAAAGCATAGATACCAAAAGGCTCCAACAAATATACGGTACAGAAAGTGTTCATAATCTTTTTAGCTTGAAAACAATAGCCAACCAACATGTATTGTAATCATGCAATAAGAAGGAAGACGGGCTACATGTTTCTTTCATAAATTAAGCAGTTTATTAAGCAGGAAAATATCCAACACAATCGAACAGTAAACAGAAAAAGAATCAACGCGCTTCAATCACTGAATGAATATACCTTGCCTTTTCCTGGCGTACAAGCCAGCTTGATATGGATAAACCTACATAGTAGGAAAAGGAGAAAGAATGAAAGTAGCATAAATTGAATCGCGTTGCTTTCATACCTGCAATTTTCGCACTGGTGCTGAACGCTCTTTTCCAGCAGAGGAGTGACCGAAAAGGACGAGAAGAGAAAACAAACACAGCAGAATAGGGCGGCTTCCCAGCAGAAAAAAAAAGAGAAATAAGCAAAACTTACCTAAAACAATAGATTGAAAGTGCCACCTATTGCATTCAAATTAATGTGTTTATAGTCAGTACATCGGTTTCCTCATGTTCAATATCTCAAAGCATTGGGGACACACTCAAAGAAAGCATCTACTAAATCTATGTAGACTAAATTACCGCACTCCATCTCACCGCATCCCTTCTTGAATCCTACCTACCACTTTATTACCCCGCACCTACCTTGCATTGAGGCACTTACCTTACGTTGAAACACTTACCTTATGTGAAGTACCTACCTTTACTGCGACCATGATTGTAAATAAGATTATCTTATGAGGTATCCTACGGTTGAAGATGGGTTAAAAAGGAAGAGGTTTAAAGATGGATCAAGCCAAAAAACAAACGTGTAACACGTAAAAGCTTACCAGTCTGTGCGTACTAAACGAGAGTGCTTTTCGTGAATCTTGATTACTGTTGTTACCAACAAGATGAGAAGCTATCTATTAACATGAAAAGAATTAGATTGTTATATTTAAGTTAAGAAGCAAGAAAAGAACAAGTTCAAACGGGAAGCCGCCTGGTGTAATAAGAGAGGGAGGGAAAAAAGTTAAGAAACAGGAAGGAAAGAAAGGTTCCAGAGTTCAAAAGATTTTGACAGGAAGTAATCCCCTTTTAATGACGATGGCCTGAGCACCTTATAGTCTGTGTCAACCCATACCGATCGAACTGATAGACAGTCATGTGGGCGCTTCACATTCACCTTTGTTTACCTTGTCTTTTTTTCAAGTACTATATGAAACCATATTTTAATCAGTAGTATACGCTGCTCCAACGATATCCTGTTTGTGTTTGCAATGTCCTTCGGTTCTGGAACAGTATCATATCTTTTCATTCAAAGCAGTCATGCTTCTTTTGTGTAGCCTGACCCTTATTCCCGGGTTCCGAACTGAGTTTGGTGACATTGCGCATGATCCCCAGAGATGATTCTGTCTTGCCCACTACGTCGATCTCAGTTTGTCCCAACGCCACACACACCTCAGTATATTACATAACCTTATGAAAGGAAGACGTTCTACTTCCTTTCTTCGAGTAAAAAGGGCACTCTTCTTTTTATTCTCTTTTACTATTCTTTTGATAAATTTTTTGCAGTCATCGGTATCTGAAAGGGTTGTTTATTTCTCAATGCCATCAATGCAAAAAAAAAAAATTCATGTGAAAATACCGCTTTCTGCTTTAGGAAATTTGTTAATGAGCGATATTAAGTTACCATTGATGAACAAAAAAAAAGAGTATGAAATGACATCCACTTTCCATGTCTTCTTTATGGGTTACAAAGAATGTCTCTTATTGTTTCCTTCCTTACCTTTCAAGGAGGGAATAAAAGTAAAGAAGTACAGTTATTCACAGAAACGACAAATGTCAAACTAATTTTTAAGTTTAACCCGGTAGAATGGTCATCATGGTCATTTACTGCCATGTCATAAAAGGAAAAAGCGATAACGGATAGTGAATACCGGAAAATAAAGCTATCAAGCTCTGATATGCACAGTGTCGACTTTGAGCAATGAATGGAAGGAAATATACACTTTCAGTTCAAGAAATGATCTAGTCGTTTATTTATTTATTTTTTTTTCGTGGTGAGAAAGGTTCACCAGCTGCATACGCGATATGACAAAGGTGATCTACGCAGAGGTGTCACTGTGGCGTACAGCTTCTGTCAAAGTAAACGTACATATTTTTTCTACAAGCAAGACACTCACAACACTAAACATATACCACCATGAGGAAAGCAAGGGAAGAAAAGCATTGTGTATGTATGCCAAATAATGGACAGAAACGACCCAGTAAGCACAAGCGTACCTTTAAAAGCCATCGTTTATCGCAAAATCTCTCTTCTTACTCCTTTGTTTCAATTTTTTTTTTTTACTGCGGACATCAATATGACATCCCTTGCTACTTCCATGTCAAATGTCAAGATGCCTTCCTTTGGTTGAACAACTTAGTCTGTCGGCACCTTCAACTTGTCTGTATGCCATACTCTTTCCGTTCAAAGCATGGCCGTCGTGCTACTATTCAAAAAAAAGGCTTTTTTGTGGTGGTTTTAATAAGAAAGAGGAATGCATCTAATCAGCGCTAAGACCGTGTTTAAGCGTTCTGATAGGCCCACAATTATCTATGAAGTGCTGCCTTTTGCAGCTACTGTTGTCAAGCTATTGGTTTCCATCACTTTTCTCTGCCTCAAGTTGTCTGCCTCGCCCCAAAAGTGTACATCCAGACTAGCACAGTGCTCCGGATGGTCAAATCGCATCGCTCCTCAAGCCCGCCATATTTTCTACCATCTTTTAATGTCAAGGCGATCAAGATAATTAAGCAAGCAAAAGACAAGGACCCTCCCCCATGAAAGAAAAAAGGACCGCCACCAAAAGAAAAAAAAGGAAAAAAAAAGAACAATGAAAAGAAGATAAAAGCCAAAAAAAAAAAGACACAATACCACAAACAAGCACAAGCAATAAAGCCGCGATTCGATCCGGTGAAGACAAGCCCCATAACCAAGCGCAAGGATGGGCTCAAAGATACCAACAAAGACAAAGCTACAAATAGGCATATGAAAACGAAAGAAAACAAGCTATCCCAAAGAACGCTACCCGAGACAAACAAGC
>MZZL01000138.1:458261-502137 GCA_002749535.1 Apophysomyces variabilis
AAAAAAAAGGCTTTTTTGTGGTGGTTTTAATAAGAAAGAGGAATGCATCTAATCAGCGCTAAGACCGTGTTTAAGCGTTCTGATAGGCCCACAATTATCTATGAAGTGCTGCCTTTTGCAGCTACTGTTGTCAAGCTATTGGTTTCCATCACTTTTCTCTGCCTCAAGTTGTCTGCCTCGCCCCAAAAGTGTACATCCAGACTAGCACAGTGCTCCGGATGGTCAAATCGCATCGCTCCTCAAGCCCGCCATATTTTCTACCATCTTTTAATGTCAAGGCGATCAAGATAATTAAGCAAGCAAAAGACAAGGACCCTCCCCCATGAAAGAAAAAAGGACCGCCACCAAAAGAAAAAAAAGGAAAAAAAAAGAACAATGAAAAGAAGATAAAAGCCAAAAAAAAAAAGACACAATACCACAAACAAGCACAAGCAATAAAGCCGCGATTCGATCCGGTGAAGACAAGCCCCATAACCAAGCGCAAGGATGGGCTCAAAGATACCAACAAAGACAAAGCTACAAATAGGCATATGAAAACGAAAGAAAACAAGCTATCCCAAAGAACGCTACCCGAGACAAACAAGCCATTTCTACTGTTGCCCATCCTTGTCGCCCTCTCCCTCTCCCTCTCTCTGGTCTCCTGGCGTATATCGAACCCCTATGGCGAACATGTTGGCGGCATCGTTGTCTTGGTTCGGAACCAAACTTTCCTGACACTTGTTGGGAAGGTTTGGCATCAAGCATTTAGGGTCTGGGCCTAAGGGTTACAGGTCGATGGAACGGTCCTATGGTATAGGCTATGGTACGGCCTGTACTTGGGCCTAGGGTTAGGTCTTTAGGCCCTGAGCCCTAATGCTTGATCGGAACTACGGTAATAAACAACCCTCGACCAAGCGAAGACCTGGAAGTTAGCAGGATCAGACAAGGCAAGTCGAAGCACGGCAGGCCGCCTTTCCATCGCTGGTGTTGCCCCACCTTCGTATGTGTCACTGGGCATGCAGTATAGGCAACAACATGTAAAGGTAAATCGATATTGACAGTCTTACAGATTTGTACTAATGCTTCTTTATAATTATCGGCTTTGATACAGTGTGGATGTCACAACAAAAACAGGCATCCACACTGTATCAGGTCTTAACCTTTTTTTTTTCATTTTCTGTAGAGGCCCTTGTCAGACACATACAAAGTAAGGTGCGCGGTCACGCCTTGGTGGATCGGCTGTAAGTCCTGTTTGTGCTTCATGACTTGTGTTTGTCTTGATCCTTGTCACTGGCTAGTTTCTCTGGGATCCCGGAGAAGCCGGTTGGTGCAAAGTCATGGTGACCTGGCTTGGTCATCATGGCTGGTCTGCTCCTCTATCGGGAGCTGGCTGTGCGGGATTTTTAGGACACCAGCTCCTAGGAGCCGGCAGGGAGTCTTTTGGGGCATGGTTAGCTCCACGTCAAAGTAACCAGTTAACACAATGCATCTTTGAATTCTGTGTTGTACCGGTATGCACTAGTGGAGTTAGCCAATGCTTCAAAAGATTCCTGCGTCCTAAGGATCGGCTAGTGGACGGGATTGAGCTTGGTAGGGGCGCGTTCCCGTCAAACATGGTACTCGTAGGGTAGTAGTAGATTCGCCAGGTTAACTTTTATATGTAAATTGTGCATTCAATCAGTTAGATTAATAAATACTCAACATACCTTTCATCCAATTCTTCTTATTGCGTCTCCAAGGATACATCTCGTTTTAGACAGTTTGTCTGGGACCAAGCTAGTACTAAACATTGGAAGAGGTCATTTTCGCTTTCTGTACTGTGTGAAGACCTCTTCCTAGTAGCAGAAAGTTTAAATAACATTTGTTCTTTTTCTTCTTTCTCTTTTTATATGTTATGCATTAACATAAAGTTGAAAACCTGCAATGCTGAGAAGGAAAAAAAGGAATTCTCCAACTGCTTTCATAAAAAGAAAAATATTACTTATTTCGCTACTTAAAAGGCTCTTCAGTAACGAACGCAGTCATTTCTTGTTATATAAGACCCTTTCCAATCGTCTTATTCACCCATCCTTAGCTTATTTATAACTCTATCCTGATCCGACGATATTGTTATTCAACATTCATACGTTTGTTATGGTTCGATTGTATACTTATTGAACCTTATTTTCTCTGAGTCTCACTCCTTGTCTAGCTTTGTTTCTGTTTCAATTTTGGTTTTTCCGGTCTTATTAGTATTATTTATCTTTGCCGTATCTAAAAATCAGTACAAGTTCACCATCTTTTCTGTCAATAAAATGACATATTAGCGATCAGAGACATCACTTGTAGCAGGTTTCGTTGCTAGTCTTTTCTTTTATTTAACAATCTATATCAGTGATTTAGTTTGACGACGGATACAACATCTTAGACATCTATCTTAATGTAGTGTAGTAATCAGAAATTTTCTGTTTTCTAGGGAAACGCTTGATACAACTATAGGAATTGTCTTTGTTATCTTCATCTTGTTTCAGACAAGGCGATTATTTATGGTCTTGTCATTTATTGAAAACATACGCGGTGTCCATTTCCCAAACAATCAAAAACTTCTTTGGTCACTTTTTTCAACTCGACACTTCTCACTGCCGCTTAAAATAACTCATGTATTTACAACAGACGCAAAGTAGTTATTGTTGGCAAGCTCTTTTTTTTTTAATTTTTTTTTACTAATGGGTCATTACTGATTCCTCAATGAAATATGACACTTATTCTATTTTGTTGCAAATTAAATCCGATGCATAACTAGAGATGTATCTTGAGTATTTTACTCCATTCGAAATTACAAGAAAAAGTGAGGCTGTGATTCTGTGCAAGCCTGCTGGCAGATTCTATCAATTCTCCCTCGTTACATTTGCGCTATATAAAGGCGATGATGGACGAATGCGATATATGAGGTAAATAATAGAAATGAAAAAAGCTTTGCTCCTGTTCGGATAAACCTCGAGTTCATTCAGACATAAAATGATAATCGTATCTGTTTGTCCACTTAATTCGTACCTATATACTTTCGTTCGGCAATTACAAACATGCCGATTCTGAGAATCTGATTATGACCACTGCGTATATAATTTTTGGGCTGCTTGCTGTTTCCAACTACGTAAAATTGGAGGAACTTTGCACTTGAGATGAATAAGAGGGGTTATAACTTTTTTTTGTACTGAGGAAAAGAGTGCCCATAAATCATTCGTAACAGGAGCGTACCTTAACAACTATAAGCTTTGGAAACTGATAAGCCTTTCTTACTTAACAGCTTGACCGTTTGCAACTGGTGATGTTTTACCGCGTTCCTCTTACTCTAAGACGGTTTCCACCCTATTGGAACTATGGTTTCGCATCACTACGCGTACAATGGGAAAGACCTGCAATGAATGATGCGGCAAACCTGAAGATCCAATTCGTTCATAACAAACAGCGGTTATCAAAACTTGCCTTTGTACTACGTTGCAAATCCGGCTCTCGGATATCTTTGTACATCCTAAAATCAAACCATTCACTGAAAATTTGATCTTCAGACATACGAAGTTAAAAATGCTTTAGTCCGATGTTAAATATGATACATCTGCTATCTTTGCAAGGAGTAAACAGGTTATTTACGCTGCTAACGTCTCAATTCCGACTTATTGATCGACGTTAAAAGTGTTGGATGTATGATACAAGTCAAACAAAGAGAATACGTTGAGACTGGTGTTTATTCCTGAAAGAAGGATTATGAACTAAGAACCCATGTTCTAACGGTTAAAAAATAAAATCTTTTCCAGCGGAGATTGTACATCTGGAACAAGTCAATAAAATGTATGTAAGGGGTACGGCTTATGAATCTACATTCATACACTTCATCAGAATACAACAAAAAGTATTATTCCTTTCATGCTAGAAATTGCCCAATCAGTAAATGTTAGGATCTAGAACACGCGCATATCTGCAAAGACAACAAAAATTTATTGGTTTCGCTCGCCCAAGGCGCGGATATTATCAGGAAGTGGCTGTTTGTTGATGGATGAAGGAATGGGAGTCCCGTACACAGTCTTCATCGGAACAATACCGGTCCAGATGGATTGACATAAAGCTTCATTCTTATAGTCATTTTTATCTTCTTCTGGTTCTTCCCGGTATGATTGTTTAACGCTTGCCGATTCAATAACCACTTTCACCACCTTCGTTGTCTGTAATTCGACCTTGGTACTGTCTCGACATTGATCCCAACGTCCTTTTACCAGGTGATCCGTGATAACTTTTAAGGCCTCAATTTTTTCTTCAGGGTCATCCACTAGTTCACCTCGTCCAAATACGCAGCAAGATCGATAGTTAACAGAATGATGGAAGGGTGACAGCGCCAGTACCAATCCATTCACCTCTGTTGTTGTAATGGTGACCCTTTTACCCTGAGCAAGGTGTTTCACTAATCGACCAGAGACATAGCCATGTAGATACAGCACGTTCTCCTTTCGTCCATATACCATAGGGATCACTACTGGAATCGGCTCTGGATCGCCTTCCGGGTCTTCCACAGAAAAACCAACGTGGCAAACAAGGCTGTCGTCTAAAGCTTTGTGTACGCTCTCGTAGTCATAAGAAGCTCTTTCTTTGTGTCGCCGCACGTTGTTGATACTTTTCGGACTCACTTCAAATGACATTATTAAGCGAAAGAAAAGGGACAGTAAGGGAAAAGGGTGGGAAAATTTAATCGTTGCAAGCAGTAAAAAAGGCGCAGCTTCATTTGGCTTTATAATTGTCCAATGGTCACACAGATCAGGTCACAATGACTAACAGTTGCCCAACGAGAGAGCCGCATATTGGATTGCGATGCGAAAATAATGAATAAACTACTAAACACATATTCAAAGTGGCAAAACCGAGACTGTGGTATTTATATATGCTTCAAGGTTACTCAGCTGGATATCTCTGTCACTCATTTCCAGGAAAACCCTTCAGTCCTTACAGCAAGCGTCGTTGGTATTGGACATTCCAATAAAACTCTTAAACTTTGCTGATACTCGACTTCATGACTGATAATTTAAGAAGGTATTATATAAGTCAGATTTCCATGCTGAGGTATATGCTTCACGTAACATTTGTTAAAGCAAGCTAAAAAGGGATAAAAGAAATGAACACTGGTATAGTTTAAGATGACGCCGTTGGAATAAATCAAGTCCTGTTTACGAAAAGGGCATCCAGGATATCCGCCTGTCTCGCTTTTCGTTGGACAGTTCGCTACTTATGAGTCAGTATACAGATAGATAAATCGCAGCAATTACCTATCGACAACTGCACCAGTTCCTCGAAGTGGTTTAGCAATCCTGCCAAACGTCAAGCCTCCGTTGCTTTGCAATTTCTCGGATCGAGCTTGTTCCAGTCGCCCACGAACAGCCTGTAGTTGTGTTTCAAACCTAGATATCAAAAAAAAAAAAAAGCATTAGCTGCATCCACCATGAAAATGCCTCGTACTGTTGGGTTTGAATATTAATCTTTTTTTGCGCGTCATCCAGTGAAGCTTCCAGGGACTGAATGCGCTCACTACGAGCTTGTAATTTACGGTTTGCCACAGCAGCCTCTTTTTTCAATACACAATTTTGTTCCACAAGCTTGCAGCAGAAAGTGAGTCAAGGTTCAGTGTTAGGATATGACATACCTGCTTTTGTACACTTGTCAACTGTTCAAGATTTCTCTGTAGAACATTCATCTTTTTCTGCTGCGCTTTATTGTTGGCCGCGCGGATAACGTTATTGTACTGTTCGCGCATTTCATCCAGCGAGATTTCTAGTTCTACAACACGTTCGCATCGGCTCTGTAAATCGCGCATCAATGCTTTCTTTATCATCTCAAAGTCTGCGAGCTGTTGTGCCATTGTCTTTCGCAGTCGCTCTAGCTCCTTCTCTTTGCTGCCTATCATCTCTACGTCTACCGTTGATTGAGATGACAGCGCCACCTAGACATACAGTGTCAATTTCTATAACCTTTTACTAACAAGTATCCCTAACCTGGAGTTTTTCATTTGCCTTTTTCAGTTCTTCTAATGCTTCACTGAGTTTTTTGCTCGTTTCGTGCTTCTGTTCAAGTTCTTTTTTGAGCTCCTCAATCTCTTTCTCTTGCGCTTCTCTCTTCGCAATGTGTTGGTTTTCCAGTTTGGCCTTCTAGATAGTAAGTACACGAACTTGTCATATCACGTCTTACCTTGAGTTCAGTAACAGTATTTACAACATCAGAGCTTGGCTCGTTTTTGTGTTCCTCCTCAGCAATTGTCTTGTCTAATAATTCTTCATATTCTACCTCGAGAGCGGCTAATCTAGTCTCAAGTTCTGTCTTCTTGCCTGTCAGCGCTTCTTTTTCTTTGTTAAGTTTTTCTATTGCAGATTCGTGCTGTGAAATAAGATCTCTCGATTCTGACAAGTCTTGACGCAGCTTGACAAGTTCTTCCTCGCTTATAGCAATCGATCGTTGTTCTCCGTCAAGCTTTTCTAAGGTATGGTTAATCTGCTTTTCTCTCTCAGTCATTTCGTCCTATTGTTTGGATCAATAAACAAACATCGGGTTGAAAATAAACCTACCGTTGATTTTGACAATTTTTCAGAACTTTCTATCTCGCTTTGAGCGCTACGAAGCTGAGCAAGGTTTGCTTTAAGTGATTCTAAATCTGCGAGAAGTTCTTGGTTCGCTTCTTTCAAGGAATCAGCCGTAATAGCACTTTCTTTGCTTTCGTAGGAAACTTTTTGCAGCTGAACTTTGGCTTCGTTTAGTTCTGCTGTCATTTGCTGATTCGCTGCTGTTATAGATTTTTCATGCTCTTTGAGTTGTGTAAGTTCCTCCTGTATTTTCGCAAGCTGCTCTTCTCTGCTGGATAGTTCAGCTTCCTAAAGATACGTTCAGGACAAGCCAAATATAACTGCTATTATAATCTAACCGTACCTTTTCAGCTATTTGATCAATAAGCTCATTTTCTCGTTTGAGCAGTTCATCCCTCTCGTCTTTCTCTAGGGCAACTGCAGGTGTAGACGGTCTAGAATCGTCCATCAAAGGCTTAAACGCTGGGGCCGGCGTTTGCGACAGTTCCCCTTTGTTTATTTTTTCCATGGAAACCCACTTTACTTCAGGTACCGTTCCACCAGAGCGCCATATAGTAATTTCGCCTTCCAATGCAGTAATATACTGTTGATATGATACCGAATCTCCTTTGACTTTCTTTAAAAGAGCTTTGAGCTCTGCGGGCGATAGGTCGGCGTTCACTTTGGCTTTGTTCTTGATTGTCTTGGCACGCACGCCAAATCGCAATGTACTGACGGTTTCTGCCTCATTATACGATGATGGCGAACAGTTAATGATAAGAGTTGTACGTGAATTTCCACCCAAAGATTCTTGCAGGATACGTGTTAATTTGGAATCTCTGTAAGGGATATGGTTTGACTGAGTTTTAATTAGCATAAGGTGCAGGAGATGTATGACAAGCTTACCTTTCCATCCGTCAGGGCATTAATCACCATACCAAGGGCGGTTAAAGATTTGTTGATTTTCTTTGCTTCTTCAAGTGTTTGACCAGATGCACCAGTTTTTCCTACTTTCTCAGAGCCTGCCAAGTCAACCAGGTATAGTTTTCCGCTCTTGGCTGCCCCTGTATCCACATTTTTTTGAGTAATAGTCACCATCACAAGCGAGTGACTACGGGAACTCTCCGCATTCATATCTAAAACAATCGTCAATAATGCTTTGAATGGGTAGCGCCTTACGTGTATATGCAACTACACGGTTGCTTCCTCCGTTGCGCATAACATTATAAACTTCCTCGGTATTGGATACGTAGACTTCTCGGACTCCTTTTACGTAAACGCCTTTGATTTTATCTTCGTGGATCTGGAGGTTATCCTGGGTCGCTGTTCAAGATTTAGAACAATAAAGTAATGCAATATCGCCTTACGATTCAAAAGATCGCGAACTTTTTCCATGTAGATCTCCATGTAGGACACCTTCACTGTAAATTCCATATTCTGGGGAGCTTCCAAGATACTTGTAAATATCTGTTCCACGATACGTGGGATGATTCCCTTGTTTTCCGCATCGTCGATATCCGAACCCTGAAGTAAGCCATCGTCAGAACGTTATCGTTTAAGATAAAGAGAGGGTATTACCATCATCGTGAAGGTTTTACCAGAGCCTGTTTGACCATAGGCAAAAACAGTGCCGTTATAACCCGCAACAACGTCTAAGATAATGGGGTGAGCGGAGCGCCAAATGATGCATAAAACAACGCACCATCAACGATTGACTTGATCGAATATTCAAAAATATCTTGTTGTCGGGTATTTGAGCCAAAGACTTTGTCAAACGCAAAAGAAGCCTGTGTCTCTTTTCCCTACAACGTGAGAAGTGTGAATGAAACTAGATATAAAGGTCTTATGTTAGGCAAGACCTTGATAGCAACACTGGTTCCTTCTTCGTTGATTTCGATAATAGGCACACCGCCCTCCCTGATTTCCAACTTATTTTGAGGTCGAAATCGACAAACCACTTTGATATTGGTTCCAGACATTGTGCTAATGTGATGAGGTGTAAGGGTTATTCAGGCGGTGTGTGGACTTGGAGGATGGGCAGGATTGAATGTAGAACAGATGAAGCGAAATGAGCTGCCGTACTTGATCGAATCCAACACGTTCCAGATGAATACAGAGACGGGAAACGGATGTCGCCTCCGGGCTATAGTCATCTCCGAAAAGTGACGGACATATTTTCTAAATTTGTGACAAACCCCCTTTACATTGTTTACCACTCCATCTCACGCTCTGCTTCTCTCTCACATTCTTTTTTGCTCTTTAACAGTTCAAGTTGCATATGGAAATTTTTCTAGTTGGAATCTAATCATAGACACACGTTTTCTCATGTAAATACGCGGTGTTTCTTTTAGTGGATCTTACCAAACAGTTGTTAATAGTCGTTTATCAAGCTGTAATGTACCTGGATTTCCTCCTTGTCTTCCTTGGCGGACAGTCATAACATTTAGAAAGTCTCTCCAAGGTTGTACAACTTTCCCAAATTTGATGCAGACCTGCCCACAGCGGAATTCAGACCTGTCATGAAAGGAGTGGAGAGTTAAGCACTCTTATCCAGTTACATTAGGTTACGCTCGACGATTGATACATGCTATTCGAACAATAGTCTTATCGTTCTGATCTAAATTGATCCCGTATATCGAGCAACGAGGGATGCGAATGGGTGGAAGTTACAATAGGTTTATCACTTTCTATTGAAAGCAAAAAAGCTCACACTCTTTGAAACTATAAGTAGACAAAGTTTCAAGAACAGAGAATGCTGCACAAACCGTGTAGCAGAATTAGTAACAGAAGTTACAGTACATGTCTTCTCTTTAGCAAGAAAGTAAATAAATGGTTTGACTGCGAACATGGCAATGAAATATTCTTTAGCAACCGAATAAATAATGAACCCTGAGGACAAGCTAATAAACGAAAAATACATAAAGTTCGTAAAAAATTCAGCTATAGATATGCAAACAAAGTCTGTTTTGTGGTACTGGCAGTAGAACTTTGGCTGAAGCCTTCTTGGGAAAAGTCGGTAGCAAGATATACAATGAGAGTTCAAGCCAAGATAATCGTAATGTCAACAGACAAGATATTCTACAGGTATGTTTGTGTATGTATGGAAAAGCAGTTAGTATACCTGCTATAGTGACGACCGTTAGAATGCAAGCAGAACATGTTGAAATCACATGGTGTGCGAAACCTGTATATGCGAACCTTAAAAGTTGCAGCATGGTAGCACAAAGTATAAACAGATGCGTCACGCCTGTCACGGCATTGTATCATAGCAACGATTGAGACATTAGGGAAAAGTTTGTTCTCTTTAATTGATATAAAACATATGAACTATATAATGCATAAACAGGGTAAATAAATTAAGATGAAATGGGTGAACGAATAAACATGTTATGGATGCGCTCGAACTCACTGGCGCTCTTGAGCTGAACGCGGCGAATGCCACCAGTGCTGGCCAAGGGTGAAGAGCAAGGTATCTGAACTTTGGCCAAAGCTCGTGAAAGGGATAAAATCTACCAACAAAAATAAACTTAGCAACAGTAGACCATTAGCAATATATGGGTACCTCATTTTGATTGGTTGATGAAGGTTTGCTAGTATTGTTTGCTTGAAGTTGTTCAACTTTTCGCCGCAATTGATCGGTACGTTGTTTTAATGTATATAATGCGGACTGTTGTCCTTCGTATTGGTAGACCGGGGTAATCTTTATGCTACTCCAGTTGTTCTCACGTGGCGATAATTTGACAACCTTTGGCGATGCACTAACTGCTCTGATATCCTTGATTAAGACCCGAGTTTCGGTAGCAATCGATCGAACAACATCACGCTTCTCTTCTGGTTGATAATGTATCACCGCAGGAAGCTCACAAAGCTGAATATCTCTTGCAAAGTTTGTAGTCTTCAGATGAGCATTTTCTGCTCTTAAGAAACGAACAGCTGCCTTAAGTGTATCCATCTAATATTAACCCAGTTAGTCATTCTGAATCTAAACTCGTGTTCTTACTTGGCCGCCGGCATCCGTTATAGCGCTGTCAACTGAAATTTCGCCCATTTCGAGTGCTTTCTTCTGGGCTGACAAACGTTTCTCTTCCTTTCTGCTATTCGTCTTCTTCAACTCTACATACTTCTGCTGTAGTGTGTTGTATTCTAATTGTAAATTCTCCATAGCCTCTGCATATACTTGTTCTTGTTCTTGAGCTTTCTCAAGCAATTCTTCCAAGCTTTCGACTTGTTCCGCTTCCTTTCTAGCAACTTCCATACGCTTTTCTAGTAGGTCAACCTTAACGCTTGCTTCTTGTAACGCTTGGTCCTTTAACATGGTAAGCAACCAGAAATCCGGCATTAGAAATCATACCTTAAGCTTGATATCCTTTATAAGCTTGACAATTTCTTCGCTGTGTTGCTGTAAGCGGCGTTCCATATCATGGTTCACCACGCCCTCCGCCTTGATATCTGAGGCACGTTGGACCCAAGGAGGAACACCAGTAGCAACTATATAATATTTTAGAGCCTATGTCGTATCCGTCAGACATTACTTTTATCCATTTTGTTGTCGTTTTCGACACGCGTAAGAGTATTGTCAAGCTCATTGACAAGTGATTTCAATGTCTTCAAACCTCCTTCCCACATAGATATTTCTGCAATCTCCAGAAGATCTTCCGAGTTCTTATAAATGATTTGCTGAATTTCCGCCAATGTTAAATCTTCTCTGCTCCCACGCTTTGCAGTAATATGTGCAGTAACTTCTTTGTAAGTCTACGTTTTAAATTAGCTTGTAAGAAGCGAAAGCTATATATTAACTATACCTCGAAGCAGAATCGGCTTAGTTTTGAACTAATAGCATACAGCGTTTTGAACCGATGAAGGTGCTCAGCTTTAAGCATGAGCGCTTGTTCTGAAAGATCTTCCAGTTTTCGAAGCAGCTTTCTACAGAAAAAGCTTAGTATATAAGCCATGGTTTTCATGCTTGTACCTTGCAACTACTTTAGTGCTCTTTGACTGTGTAATCAAACGACCCAATGGCTCAAGAAAATTATAATCCAATTCTTGCAATCCCTCTGTAACTATAATGCCTGTATGCCAAGTTAGAGAATGAGTGCATAATAAAAATATTTACCTTCGACTCGGACGGCATCCTCCATAATCTGTTTCATGAATGTAAATTCAATAGTCATGCGATCGGCATTGAGGTCAAGCGCTCTTGTCAAGCCAAAGAACTGATCTGCATTATTCGCTTCCCCATTTTCCAAAAGATAAACTTCTGTAAGGTGCTCTAATTGAGAGGTAACTCTGAAGAGAGATTTAATTATGCCAATAACGTATCATATCAGGGTCAAAATTACCTTTGCAGTTCAGTCAGAAATTCGGCTTCATTCATTTCGTTTGTCCGCAATAGTTCGACGATCGCGTTCAGTCTGATTTTACTTGTTAGTATCCATAGTCAAGGATTACCGCTTCTTACAACCTTCTCTCAGTTCCAACCAAATCTTGGTACACTCTACCCATCTTGACAAACGTATCGGGGTCGCAATGTTTGATGAATGTTACAAAGCGTTTAGCAAGGTCGCTAACCCAACCAGCCTTTTGTCGTATCTATGGCGAACTATAAATGCCAGTTCAACTAAGCCGACGCCATTCTTACCTCGCAAACAGACACCAGACTTTCAGTCACCTTTTCCATAATTTTTTCGCTGACAGGGTAATTCTGATCTAGATGTCGAATTATCAAATCTGCTTTAAACAAAATGCGTTTGAAGAGAAGTAGGCAAGAGATTGGATCGTTCTCAGACTTAAAGAACGAGTCAGGCAAATATGGCTAGCATCATCCTTATTAGCATGAGGTGAGTAGGCGGATATCATACTTGAATGTAACTCAGACGATCTGTTGCTTGTGCAGCATCCAGTTTGCGCAACTCCAAGTCAATTGCTTTTGCTTGTGTCTTCATCACGGTCGATTGCAACTGGAGGTTCAAAGACATCATAGCCTGCGATTGGCTACTAAGCACCTGTTTTTCCGTCTGTTCATTCTCTTCTTTCTGACGCAGATGATCCAAATCGCTAAAATATACGATCAGCTTATAGTATCCAAGCGCACATTATACCTCTGTAGATTAGTCACGAGTTCTCGGAATTGCTGTATTGTTGATTCATAATCGGCATTGGTTTCTTCGAACGTTTTTATCCTATCGAGCTGTTCTCGCAACAACATGTCCCGATGATCTAAAGAATATTTAATGAATGCTGCACTTGGCGTTCTAACATACCAATTTCTGCTTGGAGTTGCTTTTCTGTTTCCATATGGTTCTCCTCCAATTCATCCGCTAGTTCCTTTAAGGCTTCGAGATCATCAACGGTTGCCTGAAGTTCCTCCAATTTCTCGTTCAACAGAAGGTTTTTGTCGGTTAGCTGATCCACTAAATCTTCAGAGCTAAGCGCGTCATCCAACTGTTGCTTCAGGTCTTCAATTTGCATATCTGCTGTCTCCAGCTTTTCCTTGGTATGCTGATATTGTACTACCATATGTGAGTCGATATCGCGAATCTCAAGTATTACCTCTAAGGTCTTCCAATTCGTATGTTTCATTTTCAAGCTTCTTGATCTTCTGATTCAGTTCGTTCTCCTGTTCTGCAGCTGCATCACGTAATCTGAATGTTCCCATCAATATCAGCATCAATTTCGATTTACTGGCTCTCTTTTCATTTTTTTTTTGGGGGGGGGGAGTGCTGGATTTCTAAGCGGAAAGTTTCAAACTATTGTACCTGACAAGTGCTTCTTTCAATCGTTCATTATGTCTTTCAAGCTGAACAACCTCTAGGGGTGTCCGTTCTTCTGAATTTAGCTCCGGAGGCCGATTCAAGATGTCTAATTACGCATAAGCAATTTTGAACGGAGGATCAACCTTGAATTATATTCCTTTCTTTTTCTTTGGTTACCTGTCTCTTTCCTAAGCACATCTAAATCTACACTGATTTCTTCAATTTTATCTTTTAAAACCGCTACTTCTTGTTGGAGATTTTCAGCTCTCTCTTCAGCCACTTCTTTGTCTAACGTCATCATCTCTAGTGCTTCCAATGCTTCGTTGTACTTGTTCTCCAATGTCTCCTTGTCTTCTTTGGACTCCTTTAACTCGCGTTTTGTGTCACGTAGATCTTTTTGCAAGTCTCCAATTTTATCTACAGACAAAGTAAGTACTGAGTCCCATCAACCAGAGATATTCTACCTTGCAGTTTGTTACGTAGCGTTAAAAATTGTTCAGCTTCTTCTTTTGCCTTTTCATAGTCTCTATAGCGTTCACGATCTTCTTGGCGCTTAGTTTCCAGTATCTTTAATTTGAAACGAAGTTCTTCGTATTCTTTAAAAGGTACCATCTACGGCATGTTAGCAGCAGCAAGTGCGAAAAACCGGACTACCTGTTCTGATTTGCTTTTTGGCGTGGCATTAGCTAAAGTTCCATAAGTCATCTGCTGGTTGCTAGAACTATTGTCATCTTCATCAATGGGGTCTGGGCTAGCAAAGTCAGCTGGTGTTTTTAAAGTATCTTCTTCCGATATCTCAGTGTCAGATGGGATATCGTCTTGCGCCTCAGGCTGATCGTCGGAGTCGGTTTCCTCCCTTAATCGCAGGTCTTCTTCCAACCGAGACCCGGCTACTTGTCTTTGTTTCTCTTCTTCTAATTGTTGGCTTCGTTGGCTTTCGAGTTCTCGGCGCATCTTATCCTCTTGTAGTTTTCTTTCTCTTTCTTCTTTTTCCAACTGTGCTCTCTTTTCTTCTTCTTCAAGCTGCTGCTGCCTTTCTTCTTGCTCCAATTGAGCTCTTTGTTGTTGTAACAAGCGCAATTGTTGTAATTGTTTCTCCCGAATATCTTTACTATCTCGTTGTACAGCACCAGAGCTTTGGGTATTAGACCGTGGACGCTGAGCGGCTGTGCCTTGGGTATTAGATCTTGGTCGTGTTGTTGGTGTCGTCGGTTGTTGTTTGACAGATATGCTTTTCCGTCTACTCGTGGCGGTAGTGACACTCGACTGCGGTACTGCACCGCCCAGTGAACTCGGACGGCTTTTTGAGGCAACAGGAGCTTGACTTTTTCGTCGTTGCTGTAGAAGAGGACTAGTCCGTGCTGGTGAAGATACGCGAGAAGTTTGGGAAGTAGGTGCTGTGGATTGTCGTCGAACTGCTCGACGAGCGTCTACTTGAGTAGACCGTGAGGGGTCATTCTGTATGACTGAGCATGAGTGTTCATCGTGCAGCAGTGTGTTTTCTTACCTCAGTACTACTAGTAGTAAATGATGTTGAGGACAAGGACTTGACCTGGGCTGGCCGGACAAACATGCCATGATTTGTTGGACAGTCGAAATAACGCTTGCCCTGAACAACCCCGCTATTTTTGCCTACGGGTTCATCCAGTTCGATGCCAACCCATTTCCCGGTCTTGAAACTTGTTGTGCCAAAGAATCGTACTGTGCCGGTATTTTCTCCATGGACCAACACACGGGTGCCGACCGTAAACTCCTCCGTTGCATTGACTCCAGATCCGTAGATGGACTGACGTCGGTGTTTCTCGAGAGAAGACATATCAAAACACGAGAATTCAATCGAAGCGGGTCCATAAAACACAGTAAGTTGTCGGGGGAGAAAACCTGTAGGTGACACAGGCCATTTGAGGACACTGGCCGCATTTTTTCCTTTTCCCGGCTTGACAGGCTATGCAGCCACAAAGTCCAAGTCACGGTCTTTTTTCTCCCTCTTCTTCTCGGCTATGGTCAATCCGTGGGTGGCATTCACTCGCGTCCAAGGCATGTCAGTTTGTTATTCATTTCTCTCTGCGTCTCTTTGTTCTCTTGGCTTCTCATATGTCTCCTTTGACTCGTAGATCTGCAGGAACTGGATGTATTGTGTTTGCCTTGTCCTCGATCAGGCAAGGTCACACTTACCCCTTTTATTCCTAACTGATGTTATCTCAGGCGCGCGTACAGTCTATTTCTGCGACACTCACGGACGACTATTCGAACTGCAGACAGTGACAGCAGGTCGCAAAAGTAGCTGGCTAATCAACGATGTACTTCATAAAGGCAAATTGCTCAACATACGACCAACTCTGAAACTTATTTGGGAACTTGCAGATGGATCAGTGCGCTTTATTACACAGATAGATCCATTGTTTTTGGCTTTACCTATATTGGAATCTGCACGGGACCAGGCAAATAATGCTTACGATCGATATTTGGAAGCTGGCTGACTCTTTCTTGTTTAGACTGAGAATTCCGACGGAAAATTCAGAGCCATAGAGGATATATTCAGCAGCGAGCATAGCACGTTAGAAAATGTAGAGCTTCACCGGTTACTGTTGCTTAAAGACTTCAAAAACCAGATTCGTCACTTATGTGATGTTAAAGGTACGTATTTAATGAATCAACGGGTTTAATTTTGATAAGATTATAGACATCGCAGATGATATGGCTGTGTATCGAGCTAACGATGATAAGATCTTAACGTGGATGCGGGCTAAAGTAAACTGTTATTTGTAATACAATTGATCACGAATTCATACTTTCTTGTTCTGGCAATAGGTCGAAGCACTAGTTCCGAAATTTGGAACTGTCGATGTCATGAAAAGCGCTCTGCAGGATCAATTGACCGATGATCTATCCGACGAGAGAAAGCTTGGTATGGTTAATGCTAATGAACGAAGAACAGGATAAGTTTGGAATTGACGCAATAGAGTAGAGAAATGTCGCTTAGAAGCAATCTATCTCTTGTCAAAGTATCTATCCGAGTCCTGGGTAGTCAAACTAATGGATAGCTACAAGTAAGATAGATCGGCAATGTAATTGGCTGCTCAATCTGACATGCACCAAATACTCAGTTTAGTAGATGCTGAACCAATTCAGCAAATGAAAGAAATGACAAACTACTTTGTTGAGATATCACCAAGCAGTTATTGTAGCAGCACGAAGCCATCGGAGCCCGTTGTCAAGGTATGTGTATCCGTATAAGGCTACAGACTATTTGTTTAATTAACGATGAACAAACAGAAACCTAGAAAAGCTGAAGTGCCGCGCAGCCTTGCGAAAGTTGATACATCTGGCATGAAGTCTTTAACTAGCTTTTTCTCGAAAAAATAAATTTCCTCACTCGCAAGTCTTACCATAGCAAAGTATTCAAGCTGGCGACGGTTGGGTAAGTTAACCATAGAGCGGCCTCATGTCAGACATTGCTAGTCATCTGTAACATATTCACTTCAATTTCTATCGTTAAACTCATATAACCAAATATAAAAGTTCTTACGTGCCGAATGGAGGTATTAGATGCAAAAATTTGGATGCTCATGGAGAGCAATGTTTAGCTCATATTGTTGTCAATTATTAGTTAACCCATGCTTACAAGTGATGGGAACAAAGGCAGCATAAGTAAGAGAGACGAAGAGTAGGACTTCTGAACTTTAGATCGATTCGTTACTGTGATTCGTCACTGCATGAAGCTATTGAATATATGCTACTGAATGATGCATGCACTTATTTTAAAGCAGCTAAGTGTCAATCTTCTGATGAAAGCCTTACAAGACACACGCTCGAAATGCAGTTGCGCGCGATCAACTATTGTCCAATCAGTACAAACAAGCCAATCAGAATGTGACCATCCATTTCTTATGCTATTCTTGCATTCTAACAGTGGCTAACATAATCAGCAGCTGATGCGCCCTCTTTTGGGAGATCGAGAATAGCCAGCGCCACTGAAAAACTTGTTTGCCTCATAATGTCAATGTATAAAGTGATTAAAAACTGGAATATCGGGATTATACGCTTAACTGCAACACGAATTTTTCAGCGCGCTTCACAGTAAAATTAACATCTAGTAACCGTATTGCTGTAGTAATATAGCTTAGATATGATCTTCCTTCGATATTCAAAAATGGATTCGCATTTTATTGCAAATTCGTTGATTATGACTCATCCTGGAAGCCTCCACTGAGATAAACATTGACGTCTTATAGAGTCTTGGTCATATAAAGGTGCACGATCCCTATGAATTGTATATTTAGTTTCGTTTTTGCTTGCCATGGATACTATAGTAAGATACTAACGGCTCTTCAATGTACTGTTGTAAAAGCTCCAGGGCGTCAATTTGCTTCAATACGAACCTAAAGTGATCTATTAGCCTTCTGTACTGCAGATGTTCCGGAAAGTGCTTTACTTAATGTTCCGCATTTTTACATAGTCCAGAAAACTTTCGTCCGATTCTAGCAAACTACGAGGGACTAGTCTTCCTGCTGTTTCAGCTTCTTTACAGATACCAAGCAATCGGTCAATTAGAATTGACGGTTTTGGGAACCTAAGACCTTTGCAGACCAGATAACGTTCTGAGTTTGCTGGCCGACTAGTAAGAGGTTTTGTGATACAAATGGAATCAAAAAGCTGGTACAACAGCCACACCATGTCTGCAGTAAACTCCTCAACGATATCGAAAAATTTGCAAACAAATGTTCCGCCTAAGGGAGAAAATGAACACAATCCAAAAATAATAAAGCGTTTTGGGTTATACCTTGTTTAAGGCATAGTAGCATTGTGATAATCTCGCATAGTAGCAGTCTTTTGGCATGTCTCTCTTGGTGTTCCTCTTTTCCAGAGAAATCAAAACCCTAACAGGCATTAGCAACGGTAACTCTATCATCTTTAGAAGAAACGTACCCCATCGGCTACAGCAAGGTCAACCCCTTTTTGTTCGGTTTCCTGTAACACTTGCTTCGCGAAGTCGCGTATGTTTTCTTCTTTATACAGGTCACCTGTCCTGTTTGTGAGAGCCTTGTATCGCATACATACTATATCATACCAGTGTCGTCAACCCCATTTAAAATTTTAAGTTTGGATGGCATGGCATCAGACCGAAACTGTTCCACGTGCCAATTGAGATAATCCAGATCGCTGGGATTCTTCAGCGTAATACCAAACCCTTGTGCCTCCCCACCCCAGCTATGTGCACGCCACAATAAGTATTCTATATGGAGTTTGTCCGCTGTACATTTCGATATATCTTTTAATTCACTAAGTTGCTTACCAGAGAAACCACCCGGGCCTCCACATATATCAACAAACGTAAGCTACATAAGCAAGGTTAAGATATATGCGTCCTTCGGGAGCATTTGATCCTACTGTAGCATCTTGAAGTAATCCAAACGTAACGTCCAAGGCTGCTAGTTTTGTTGCCGCTCGGTTCATAAATATAGATTTTCCGATACGTTCAAATGGATTGCTTCTCGCTCTTGCGAGACTCACTAGATGAGCAGGCACCTCGCTAATCTTTGCCTGAGAGAAAATGTTAAAATGACATAAAATTGCCGCAACAAATTTACCCGTAACGCAGTAGCTTTTTCCACTAAAGCGCCAGAGCTCAGAAACTCGTAATCAATCTATGCATGTACTGTTATAAAAGAGTTGTGTATTTCTATTCTCAGGTAAATCAAACCTCTGCATCAGATACTTGGATGGCCTCGGTAATTTTGTTTAAGCTAAGTTTTTGTGAGCCAGGCTCCTGTCCACAAGAGAGAAAATCTGTGCTGACACGCAGATCCAACTTTGGCGCTGGTTTGGGTACAGCATGTGGTCTTGTAGACGCATCTGAAGACGTAGATCTATGTTCCTGTTGTTGCCGTGGTTGCCTTGGGTATTCACGACGTTCGTCCACTTGCGGGCGCCTAAACGATGGATTCCAGCTAGATAAATCGGGTGCATCCGGTCTGCGGTACGGACGTTGATCACGCGTAGAAGGCGGCGGAATACCTGAATTCAGTTTCGTTTCGCGATAGTATGGATCGTCGTCTATAAAGTGGGCCAATTTTAGCTTCGGATTCTCTTTGGCTTCCCAATGCGAGGACCTGAATACAGATCGCCCATTTTGAATGAAAATTCAGAAAGAGCAGAAAGAGCGCTTCTTTTAAGCCCACAAAAATTTCAGTGTAAAAAAGTCAGCTAATCAGACTCATGCGCCAGGTTGTCAATGTTTACCTTGTCAGATTCGCTCATGTATGACAATCTATAAGTCAGACAAGCAACTCGATTACTGATCCATACAATTTCCCAATAACTTGCAGCATATGCACTATATGCAGCAATGGTATACCGCTCAGCGACTTTCGAAACTCTGTATATGATACTCCAACTCTTCCATTACCATGAGAAAGTTCCTTAAAAAGAGTGGAACCGAACCAATATACTGTGATTTTATCCTCTATTTCCTACAAAAACTTTCCATTTATCATAAGTGGATCATCCAAACGTTGAGCGGAAACCCCGAACTACAGCTTTTCTCAAAAGTTTTTGAAGATCCCACCCGAAATTGTTTGAAGTTTCGAAGAGTCAAATTTTGGAGAACCATCCAATCAAACTATGAATATATTCATAAGAGATTTTGAATCAAAAATGTGTTCTTGTTAAGGGGCAAGCGCAGCTATATCACAAAGACATAGATACTTATTCCACTAATTAAAAAATAGTTCTAAATGACCCAAAGCTTAAAACAATGGAGGGTACGGGAGAATGTCAACAAAAATAGCGTAGCCGATTTTGTTTGTGTCTTGCAAAACGTTAGGTACCTGTATGATATATGGAAAAGCAGTAAGTAAACGTTAGACCTTATTATAGGTACCATTTACAGTAAATAAAAGAAAGTCAATGATGATTATCAACGTAAACAGTTTGAATAACTGAGTATTAAACACATACCAGGAGGCTTACATGCTACTAAAAAGAACATCATCTAGATGTGCCATAGCTGCAAATGCAGATTCCTGGAACTGCTCACCATTGCCGATTGCGTTTCTCACCATAGCACCTTGGTGTGCAAAAACTGTAAAATATGACACAGAGACCTTTTGGCCAGTAAGAATTTATTTTGGAATGGAGAGTGGATTTGATCTCGGCAAGGAAGACCAAAAGAGCTATTGGAAACATGCGCGCCTCTAGGTTTGCTCGGCCCTCATTAGATCAATACATCGCCGTTGCCAATACGGTTGATCCCTCCGGGGACTTTTATGTTTTTACGGTAAGTGTATGAGGCAATGTTTCTAGTTGGGATTGTTCTACTAATATTTATCTTTTGCATATGGTCTCACTGGTAAGCTCACGATCACATTTTTAACACGAACAGTTATTGGTAAATCTCTCTGTAAGTATACTGTATTTTCGAGTAATTTTTGCGCGCAAAAACGTCTTGCCGGTATTACAACCAAGTTTCGTGGAAGCTGGTTCGACCGTAATACTATCCAGTTGATATATACAAGTCTTTAGTTAGGAGAAAAGAGTACGTCCAGCAATGAACTAGAGAGATAAATTCGCCATAGATATTATCTGGCGCTTTTAACATGGCCCAAAGGGTCGAGTTGCTTTCAGTAGCAATTTGGTAGGTGGGTGCAATCTTGATGTGTGGGTTAAGAAAGTTGAGCTGCAATAAGTGGGTAGAAAAATATCAAGATCATTAAATAGGTATTCGTGTAGAAACTTCAGCAGCAGTGAGAAGGGTCAAGTGCTTTCCGAATTGCAATGAGTAGAGAATATATTGTCTAATTGACCTCCATCCGTTTTATATACGATAAAAATGCTCAATGATAAGATCCTTATATGGAGGACTATTGCTTTGTTCCTAGAGACATGTACCTTCAGTGAACACTGTCAATTTATCTCTGTTTGTTACATATTCTATTGCCAACAGAAGAAACCATTTCTATGCTAACTTTGTCCGTCGCTCTGTAATTTTTTAACGTAAGACCAAGGTCCAGAAGCTATGTTATACGAGGCAGATACCTAGGCTTCAAACATTCAT
Organism: Apophysomyces variabilis; assembly: GCA_002749535.1. Taxonomy (NCBI): domain Eukaryota; kingdom Fungi; phylum Mucoromycota; class Mucoromycetes; order Mucorales; family Mucoraceae; genus Apophysomyces; species Apophysomyces variabilis. The sequence goes on from MZZL01000138.1 coordinate 479,624, forward strand.
TCTGCTCTTCTTTTGCCTATCTGAAATCGTTGTCCACAAGCGATACTGCTTATTTCCGTTCTTATGTCTCCAGATCGTTTTTGCGTTTTAGGCTACTTATCTTACTTGGTGCATCTTTCTTTCACAACATCATCATATCAGTCACTTACATAAAGTGAGGGCTTCATTTTTAGCAATATATTATGTTACCGTAAACATGCGCTAGAAAATCGCCAAAAATTCATTTCCTGCAGCCGCACGCGGCTGTAACGGAAGGAGCGAAGCGAGTGCAGAATAGTTTTTTATTATTTTTTTTTTGCGGAAACATTTGCGCTGCTCGAAACCCCTTTTTAGGAGACAGGAACTCAAACAGTCACGGATCTTTCTTCCCAACGCCCATTTGCACGCTTGAATGCAGTTGCTACTGACAAAGAAGATTCAGATTGCGATCAATAATGCGCTGAAATACCAAGGATTGGAAGCATCAGACGAAGCAAAAGCCGTAGTTCAAGTTTCCTTGGAAGATGAGCCCGTGGGCGTTTCGTTAACACTAGTGCAACAAACAGTGGAAACCTTAGCAAAGACACCCGGTAAGACAGCACTGGGTCTGCCTGATAGGTTTTTTTTTTGGCTAAATGTATGGATTTAGATAAAGTATGGCTCCATGATCTTATGCATGGAAGCGGCGTCTACGTAGAACCAAAGTCAAAGCCTCCACGAGTAAGTTAAACGGATGTGCTCCGATTCCGTTGACCGAGAGACGGCATTAGAACCCTGCCCTTGATGAATATCTCGAGAAACTACGTGCAGATAAAATGGAGATGGAGTATAATCGTATGATATCATCAGTGCTACCGGGCCAAAACGATATGTTTCGTATCCGTCCTGACGATCTCAAAGAGATAAAAAGCCACGTTGTCACCATTTTCAACATCATCTTTTCCATGGTGGCCGTCTTTGTAGCAGTCTATACAGCTTCGAAAACAATGACGCATGATGTTGGCCTGGTAAGTAGAATCACACTTTTCTTTTCTTAGTTAATGCAATCTAAACTATATATAACAGCGTGTGTTACTCTCTCTTGGAGGTTCAGCATCGATCGGATCTGTGGAATCCTTTTTATACATAAAGTATGCAAACAGAGTGTTGTCTTCAACAAAAAAGAAAACAAAAAAGAAAGCACATCAATCCATTAAAACTTCTTAAAACATACACTATTTCTAATTTTACATGCTAACCCTCCATCGAGCTTGGAGGCCATTCTAAATCTACCTCGAGTACATCCAAATCTATAAGATCTGCCGCCTTGACGCCAGCAATGGACGCCAGATTGGGGAGTGTCCTGCCAAGATCACCGTGCACAAACTCTTTAATATATGTACCTGCTTGTGTATTGAGAGTTAAGATGGCAAGGTGTTGCTCCTCTGGAACGCAATCTATTCTGACAAAGTGTATTTCTTTTTCTCTGACGGCAGCGGCACGCCTAGAGATCCTTGTCAGCGAATTGCACGTGGTGATCAAAAGCAATTACCTCTGGAAAACACGAATAGGTGTACTTTGTTGTATTTGAAAGGGTCTAGAACCAGCTGTATTAACCCGGTCAATCACAGCATCATCCAGCGGTTCAGATAACCAGACCAAGGCCCTACTTGTGGTTAGTTTCCGTTAGCTCTACCGTGTAGTTCGCCTAACCTGTACGTTTTTCTTTTAAATTGCTCGCCTTCCTTGATAATTTTCGTATGCTTTCTGTGTTTTGCAGTTGAGACAGAAGAGAAGATAAAATATGGCGAATTTTTACTTACGATTGCACTTGTGATAGTTGTCGAACTTGCACATCATCCTTACTAGGCAAAGCATTAATTTCAGCCTCCATTTCTTTGAATTCCGTGGCCGAAAGGACAGGTCTACGGGGATTGATTATCTCACAGTAAAAAGGACGACCAGAACCAAGCATTCGAACATTCGCATCCTCGCGCCCAGCGGGAACGAACTTATAGTCTGTCATGACAACGTATAAATAGCACAGCGGTTAAACAGACAGCTTACCATCACCCCGACAATGCTGCTTCAACACTTCACCAATGCACTCTGAGACAGATTTTTCTGCTAATTTTTTGCCGTTCACAGCCCAAGGTGTCTGACTATACTCTCTAGAGTACTTAAGATACCGTCCTATCACCGCGTCAACACAACAATACGCCGTATAAATATTCAAAGCCTACCGCCTATAAGACATGATTCATGCACTAATTCTACAGATGAGAACTTGGCCACGGTCGTCTGTGGCAGAGGTGGGATGGCTGTCAAACTAACACAGTTAAACCGCCTTTCCACATATCAAAATTTATCTTCCGGGGATAAATACTTACGATCGCGCTTCGGTATCATCTAACGATCTTAAAGCTTCTGCAATCGACGATCGTGAATCGCCTGATCTACTAACTCGGCCCTGAGGAGATGAGTGTGAGCTTTATCTGTCATTTTCTGTTTTGACCCAGAACACTTACGCCTTTCTTAAATTTTCTAACTTTCAACAGTGGCACTTTCGTTTGTGTTAAGAAAAGATGTTCCGAAGAGGACTCATTGTGTTCTAACACAACGGTCATACGTAAGGGTGACGAAGGATCAATCTTAAGCCCAGAACGCTCTGTGAGCTTTTCACCCCAGATCGCTTTAAACGGATCCTTAGGATCACGCACTGCGTGATTCTTCCATTGAGATTTAGCTTCTTCATTCAGTTGGTCACACACATAGATCGATAGCAGGTGATCCCGGTGCATCACCGAGATAGGAATTGTACATGTTAAATTGACATATCCAGATTCGTAATTTTCTTTTTCTAGTCGCTCACACACAGGCTCTAAGAAAGCAGCAGTGTCTGCATATTGAAGGGCCCCAAGGCAGGCAGTGCATGGGGCGTTAGACTCCTCGGTCGCGCTTTGATCGAAGACTCGAAATGCATTAGCAAGTTCCTAATCAGCCCATGATTAATGATCGCTGTGGTCGTTGTGCATGTACTTCTTCGCTTGAACGGTAGAGAGACAAGTCGCGACAGCCAATAAAACGTAAGCAGCATCGGTGACAACAGTGGATCTTTCTTAACAAGCGAAATACTTGGATTGCTATGTCGATGGACGAGGAATCCCTGACGCGTATCGGTAACAATTCCAGCCACTGCCGCAGTTTCTCTGTTAACTCCATAAGAATATAAACGTTGGGAAAACGAAAAGGAAAATCGCCCTCCAAGTGACAGTAGGGCGGAGTTACGATAATTTTTTTTTGTACAGGCGACGTTGGCATCTGTCCGCACAGATTCATGCGCTGTTAAGGAAGGGTATGCTGTCCCAAATCGAAGAGAAGACTTAAGATATTAAAAGCAGAAGTAAATAAAGAAAAAAGGAACGGTGCGTAAGGTTAGATAGCAAAAGCAAAGGTTAAAAGCAGGTCTAAGATCCGAAGGTGAGCCTTCTCCACAAAGTTCGAAGGAAGTGATAATGCCCTTTGAGAAGTCCAGAATGAACCCGGGTTTTGAGACATTATACGATGGCGTAAGAAATTGTTATCCAAACATTAAAAAGCAGGGCCAAGCATTTTTTGCCGAGACGAAATATCCTAATTTACTGAGCCACTAGGCCAAGAATGCCAATAATGAAACGCTATATTGACCACGTTGTCTGGAATCGAGCCCCAGCAGCTTTACGTAGAATACAAAGCATATAATACAAAATGCAACCGTCTATTTTTCCAATTAATCTCTCCTCATGCCATCTCTTTCGCAAGTGCTATGTCGAATAGTTCGCTCTCGTCCAGATACATATGATGTCCTAATGCATTCAATTAGTGATCACCAGAATTGAGCCGGTTTTATACAATTACCTCCGCCTGGAATACGGATAATTTTAGTCGGTACTTTCATATTTTTGCTAGCTTTTTCTGCTGCTCTATAATCCATCCAATCTAAGATCGTCCAATATGCATCAGTTAAATCGTTCGCAATATATGTATGTTATACTTACCGTGCTCTCCGTATATAAACACTGTAGACATCTGAAGCTGAGACAGCCGATGAAACAATGGCTTACGTGCATATGCTCCTGGTGCAAGGATACCTGCTAGTGCATATTCACCGGAGCCAGTGGAAGATGTGATGTTGTATCTTTGAAATACTTTCAGTTGATACGCGCAACACTGGGCTATTACTTACAAGTAATCGTAAAGGTCATGCTGTTCGTCCGTAGAAAGATGAGCAAACCTCCTTGAAGTGTATCCATTGACAAGTCTTTGTACGAGTCAGCACCCAGAAGCTACAACTATTACCATTATATTACCTCGCTCCGAAGGGCCCACTTAGTCGGACAATACTCATAGGCGTGATATTGCGATCCCACAGATATCGTACCCAACTTGGTATTTGTCTGACCGGTACAGAAGTCCTTGCAATTGCTTCCGCAGCGTTCGCTTCTTCTTGCAAAGACGCATTCAGTTGGGAAGCCTCCCTATCAAGCAATTCGCGAGGTGGTTTATTTTCTTTAAGCTCTTGGTCTCGTGGGCCTTCAGCGATACCGGCTAAGTAGTATAAAGTCAGCAAAATTCATACCTACTTCAAAACTGCGTACAAACCTGGCGAGACCAGAATTAATTTTTCGACTCGTGTCGGATGCTTCAATGCATAGCAAACCGCAAAGTAACCTCCCATTGAATGGCCCATCAACGTCATCTTTTCAAGACCCATTTTCTGTCGCCAGTCTTCTAAAGACTGAACAAAGTGCTCTTCCACCTAAAGGACATCGTAAATTCTATGCAATCTGACAACATCATTTATCAGGAACCGGTTTCCCACCTCTTGGACAATTTCTCCCCATGTTTCATTTCTTCTAGGGGCAATAGTCCACTTAGGTCTTGAGCTTCGTCCCATTCCTAGCCAGTCTGCAATCAATCTTATGTTAGAACCAATTACAATGTATTTCGGATAGATACCAATGGCAAACAGACGCCATCCTGGGGTTTGACTCATCGCAAAATAATTCCTGACAGAGCATAATTAAGGTTCGGCAATCAAGACCCTGTAAAACTATTTACTTGTAAAAGAATCCCAGACCAGCTCCATATCCATGACAAATGACTAGATTTCTAGAGCCGTCTTCTTTGACAGGACTAAACTCCGTATTCTCTTGCAAGGTGAACGGGGCAGCAGTGCATACTTGGCGAAGATAAAAGGTGTTGATCAATCGTTGCTTTTTTGGATCAGTATTATTGTCCAATGGGACTTTCATGAGTTGACCGATCAAGGGAATGGAGTTTGCTTGGCCGGAATAGATCCTGTGAAGTAACCGAGCTTCTGCAATGGCCGAGGTCCGATCGGACCGCTGCCACCAGTTACGAAGGAAGTTAAGGTGTGTTGTGGGAGGAATGACAGCAGGCAATGTAGGTAGAGTAGAAAGAGGAACAGTCGAAGCATTCATCTCAGTCATGTCGATATACGGTTTAAAAAAGAAATAACGAAATAGTTCAAGAGCCAGTGCGGTTAAATATCATGCATTCATTGACGGATCGGTCGGCACATCCATTTTTCCATATCCGAATTGAGTCAAATCGGACTTTATTATCGCTCAGTCTTTGACTTCCATTTCCAATAAGCAATATTGTTGGAGAAAAACATTATATAACCAAAAACAGCACCACTGACGATAGTGCAGTGATTGTGTTTATGATGCTATTCTAGGGTTGATATATTCAGTTCATTGTAGCCAGTTCCTGTTCAAAAACGCTTTCGGAAGGCCACCTAATCCTTTCCAAATCAAGTAAAAGGAATACGTAAGCTTGAGCCAAGTTGAATGGGTTGATGTGCCTCTATTGTGCCTCTATTCGTGTTACACATAGTTTAGTTATCAGCATCATCAATGCTATGTCTTGTCTCTGCGAGTTTTGAAGTCTACGAGAAAAATTCATTTCTGCTCCTATAATGATCTTAAGCCCCTCTTTTAATCATATACGATCACGTTTTCCTTATTTGGAAACGACGTCTATAACCTTGAAGTCTTCCCATGCAATTATAAGCAGAATTCGTTGCCGCCAAAGCTGAAATTAGTGCTCAAACAACACAATACTTTCATCCTTAAACGGTTGGCTCAAGCTGCCCGAATAGCAAGTCTATTCAATGGATTTCCTGTAATTTAGCCCGTTAACCGTTGAGGTCAAAAGCCCACGAAGGGTACGGACCACCGACGATCAGTTCAAGCTTGCATTTGAAATGCAGTGCATGTTAAACATATGATTGATAATGACATTCTCATTACAAGTAGCTTCGAAATCACTGATTACAGTTGAATTTCCTTTCACATACTTTTAAGAAACTGAACAATGAATAGGTTTTGAATGCCGTTCATTTAAAATGGATTTGGAATACTCCGGCATATATCGAATGGTAGAGCTTGGCAAGTTCTACTTAACCAAAAGATGCCTCAGATTTCGGAGTTATTTAACATACCATGGCAGGCATGATACAGGTCAAGGTATATCAAGTCCAACTACGTTGCATATGCTTTGTTAAAAATCTCGTTCTTTGTAGACATTACTAAGCAAAGCGGTTGAAGCTATCCGTAACAATCAAATGTAGGGATAACAGAGAGAGGGTAAAAAATGGGTTCGTCAGCCCTTAAGAATACCAGGCGGAGAAGATTGACGGAAGCAGTTATGTTATCGGATTGGTCGTATGTGCAACTAAATCAATAGTGTTTTGAAGATCAAGAGAGTGTGGTAAAACTGGTGTAATAATCTTTTATTAAAGGAAGTTGACTTGTTCTCTGCATCACCAATGCTGCGCAGATTGGTTTCAGGGGATACTCCTTAGTAAAAGCAGGCATATTTAATTGGTATTTACATAGCGAGTATAACAAATTCCTATAATAGGCATTGTTGTGAGTCACACAATAAGACTGAATTTAAAAAAGAAACCTGTTATATGTCCGTCATAGCGACGGATGCCGGCCTTCGCATCCTGTTTATAAAATAAGCAAATTACTTGTGCAGATAACTAACAGTAACACCTACCAGTATGGTGGCTTTCTGAAGACGACTGTACGCACCTATAGTAAAGATATATTAGCTGTTAAAGCTGCCACACTTTAAATATGTCGGTTACCTTTGAACGGTGGTATCGGCAATATTGGATATTCCAGCGTCAAAATGGCTGGGATCAAATGGTGGCAACGTTATCCTCTCTGCAGAAAATAGGTTGCTGATCGCCGCTAGTCCGATGGCCACGGCGGCTTGAACGTCCCGATTTTGAGTCGTACGCCCTGCTTTAAAAGTAACACACTTCGAGTTGACGCAGCGCGAGCTTCCATTCATAGTACGCCATTTAATTTCCTTGTAACGACGCCCTTTTGGGTGAATTATCTTCTGAAAACAGAATACGCATGTTTGCGAGCTACGATGCTCATCTGTCATTGCCACTGGGGTGTACCTACGGTGTCTCGCCCGTAACCATTTGCCTCCACGCTTAGGATGGCCTTTCAATCTGGACCCAACACACGTCCCTTGGGTGCCAATCGCCATAACTGGTATTACCCTCCTTCCGCTATCATGTGGCCCCGCTTCCATCGCGATCTTTCTTCTCTCGTTTGCAGCCACTCTATCGTATATTCTCTCCTTGTAGAGATCTTGTATCACCTTTTCTTTGTGCCACCTGTTTGAATGGTAAAAATCCCTGAGCGTCTTTCTACAGCTCCGACCAATCTATAAATGTGTATGTTATCGATAGTTGTCCAAAAAAGACTAACGATTACCTTTTGACAACGAATAATATCTTGGACTGACATAGCTTTCTCCATCGAGGCTTCTTTCAATTGCTCTTCGGCTGCAAGAACCTCTGTATTCGACTGTGGCAATTATCACATAAGCACAACATATTGTAGCTGGCTTATTTACCTTCTTTCGTCGCTCCCGTTTCTTGCGGAATGTCCTTGCAAGTGTTTTTTCATCGAGCGATTTTGCCGTGATACGTATCGGCTTTGGTAGCTGGAGCATGTTAGTAGGAGAGACATCGATATCATCATCGTGATCATTGACGTTATTGATACCCAGCATCGAATATCGATTGTAAAGCTGTAAATGGAAATCTGCTCTTTGTCTCGTAATAGGCACTGTAGTCGACAGCACTTGCAAACCGTAATCAGTGCCACTGAACGTTAGTATATTGTTCTGATCTTCTAAAAGTGGCCCAAGGTCTAGTCGGCCTACGCTGTCTTCACAGCCGGGGCGTCTCCCACTTTGGGGTCTGCACAGGCTATCCTCCTCCTCCTCCTCATCCTCCTCCTCATTTTCCTCGTCGTTATTGTCGTTGTGCTTGTCCTTCTTTTTCTCCTTTTCTTTTTTGTATTTGGTATCTTCTTCATCACCGTCTGCTTCCTCCATTTTCTCGTCTTCTCCTCCTTTGCTTTTTCTCTCTTTTCTGCCAGCAGGACTTTTACCTTTTTTCTTTTGATGCGCTTTCACCAACTGTACGATTCTGTATATTAATATACGCTTTTATGTTGATGCAAGTTTGTATTCAACGTTACCTGTTCCAACTTGTACTTCTTCCGTCTTGCATTTGCTAACCGATCGTGTACTTGATTCAAAGCCATTTGTTGGTTTGACCAGTTCAATTTTGCAGCTTTTAAAGCTTCATAGCTCAGTTTCTGCTGTTGATATGCTGCTTCCTTTTCAGTAACGTTTTCATTTTTGTCTGCCGTTCTTTTGTCCCTTATGCGCTTTTGACAAATAGCTTGATTTTCCTGATAGCTAGAGCGCAAACCTGCAACTAACTTCGTGGCTTCTTTCACAAGCTTGGTGTGTTGACATTTCAACGTTTCAAGAGTTTTTACATCCTTCTTTGTATCATCGAGAGTCTTTGCTAACTCAGGCGTGCTTTGTTGTTCGATGCTCGGCTCTTGGCCGTAGGGTTCCTTTTTCCTATAATACTTCTTTCGTCTCGCCTCGTACCGTGATTCTATGGGTCTTCTTTGTTCACAAACGTTACCATCAATAATTGCTGTTTTCTGCGGAGTTACTGTGATGCGCCAGCGTGGTACCAACCCACGCTCCTTGCATGTTTTTTCAATAGCCTCTACGTCGAAAAACGATCCAATCACTGTTCGCTTTTCTGCTATTGCTTCGTCTCTGTTTGTGAACACTGAGCCGTCTGCCTTGTAAATATCAAGCTGGGCATAGCTTGACCCAAACATTTCATACATGGCTACTGCATCTAGTGGTAGTGCGTGAACAGAAGCAGGGCTGATTGTGGGACATATCGAAGCAGTGAACTCTTGATATCCAATCGAACAGAGCAAAGCGTTCGCCAATACTACGAAATTGAGACGCAGCGGTATACAAGGAGCAATTTGTCCCCTAATGACGTACGGCCTTAATGCGTTTGCGATATTCACCACGGTATCGATTTCTTGAGGAGAAAATGCATCGTCCGCATGAGAGGTAGCTAGCACATCTTCCACTGTTACATGGCCGCTGATCTTATCTGACTGTAGGAGGGCTTTGGTAATAGCTTGCAGGATACCGAGCTTTCGCCTGCTTGGCTCACTTGTCTCCTCCTTCTCCTCCTCCTCCAGTTCTTCTTCTATTTGTTCGAACACACCGATGTGTGTTTCACCGAGGGATATCAAAATCTTCGCTTGCTGCTCCTATTTTGCCACGTAAGCATATATCCTAATCAATAATGAAGTTTACCTCTTCTTTTGTAACCGACGCTCGGTTGTTCATTTGCTCTACTTTTATTGATTTTGGGTTGGACCTGGACTCCGATCGCGCCAGCAATTGGTTTTCGAGCCGTTCGATCGCCTCAGCACACGTCGCCGCACGCGTGGCTAGCCTTACCAAGATATCATCTTCTTCTTCCTGCTCGATCTGCTTCTTCAAGTTTCGCAATTGCTTTTTCTCGTTTTTTAATTTCCTTTTGATAGCTTTTTTCCGATATTGGTACTTGATCACTTGTTGCTGCTCGATTTCTTTTTCTCTTGCTAGTTTTGCCTTCTCTCTGATTTCTCGTACATTTTCTTCACGCCTTGGTGCAAGATTAACACGGAGTAGAACACGCAATAAGTGATTCATGCTTCTGTTGTAAAGAGATCCTGCCCACATATTCTTTAAATTCGTCGAAAATTGCTTCATGTAAAAATGAGACGTCCTGCAAAGACCATCGGGAATTACAGGCTGATTGTCAAGAGTTTGATCATGGAACTGCATCCATAAGTAGTGTTTTTCTTTGCTCACGTTTCCTTTTGTGCCAAAATATAACCCGTGCAGAAATTGGATATGGTTCTCATTGAACATGGAAAGTAGATCGTTGTTTCGCCTGCCTGGCATCTCGTCAAGAAACTGCGAAAGATTATCTGGCATTGGGGCTACAGGTACAAAATAGTCATCTACCAGCATACTTTCGTCACGTAATTTTTCTTTGGGTACAACTGTACGGATATCGAAGCCAGTTGATGTTTGGTCCAATTCAGCTTTCACTGAACCTGATGCTGGGTCTAGAGACAAGGAAACTGACACGTATTTCAACATGGTAGCACGTACAACAGTTGCCAAGTCGGACACATAATCCGTCATTTGCACGGACGTCGACTCTACCGTGTGCATAAAAATCCTTTTCAGATTTTCGTCAAGATCCGGCCGCAGTACGGATTTCAAAGGAACTGTACATGTCCTGAAAAGGTTATCCGAGTCTTCACCTTTCTTTTTGGGTCTGTTCTGCTTTCCTTCAGCTTTGACCACAGCCAAGACATCATCGAAGTTATCGACCGCGCATTGTCTCCAAAATTCGCCTGTTTTATGGGACGACGAGAGTCTAGAACGTATCTGTTTCTCTATTGTCCCTTTAGGGACGCCCGCTTTTTTGTCTGCTTCCTCAAAACTTCCTCGAGGGATTCTGTCTGCTTTTTCAAGAGCTTGTCGCAAACGATCCATCCTTTTTTCTTGAGCCTTCAGTCTCTTTTCTTTTGTTTTGGCAGACTGTTTTCCTTTCTTTGTTTTTCTAGAATTTTTTGTCTCATTTTTCCACAGTTCGTTTGCTATAGTACTCTTCAACTTCTGTAAAAGTACTCCAAGCAAGGTATTTTTGGCTTGATCGTAGGATATCTGAGGCTCTGTTTGCCTTTTCCTTTTTCTTCTGGCGCTACCGCGTGGTGTAGGTAATTGTATTTCGTTCATAAAAAATACAAGAAATGTTGGATCTAGTTCTCAAAAGTAGAACGGAAAGGTGATATGCGAATTGTTCTCTGAACTGTTGTCCAATTTTCACTTGACAGATTGGACTGCGAACTTTTCTGATAAAAAAAAAACTGAAACTTTATCACTTTATTTATCGTGGCTAGCTCTCATGTAGTTGAAAAGGAGAAAGAAGATAACGAGAAAAATTCGATTCGGACAACAGAGAAAAAATGGACAAGTCTTTATAACGGTTGGCAAAGAAGGGAAAGACCAAGGATACAAAGTATAAAGAACCTAGGTTATAGTGATTGCTATTGAGAAAGAAGAGGCAATACGAATAAAGAAAATCACAGGGAAGCAAGGGATAAAGGTTAAGCTGACTTGAATATTCATGATCGCACTCCCACTTTTATTCCTTAGCTTTTACTACCTTTATATCCAACCAATCTTGGTTCATGGAAAAAGATGGAAAAGGTTCGCTTGCAACGTATCAGCGAAAGAAGAAAACAAAGTACGAGAGCAGAAAAGGCACACAATTAAATGTCTTTGTGTCGGATACAGGCCGCATAATTGCTCCAGTTGGTTGGGTTGATTTAGCCTTGCATCAAAAGATCGATAAAAGCCGGGCACTTGCTGTACCCTTCCATCTCAAAATCAAAGACCTGCATGCTCCAGAAATCGCGTGGCCTCTGTTCGCAGTAACATCGTACATTGCAACAGAAATCTCATACAGTTGCGTAAACGCGCCTCCGTGTTTACATAAAGGTAATACATGGACAAATTGAGCGGTACTTCACATGTATAATCTTTTTGGATTGCCCCCATCAACGGTCGATGTAATTGTATTTTTTCTCATAGACTTGTGGGTGGTTTTTACTCTGCTGCCACATCTTCAAGTCCTTCCCATAAGAATGCCGATGTGAGTGTAATCTCAACGCTGTTTGAGTAAAGTAAAGACGGCAATCAACTTTTACGTACGAATCCCCCGTAAAATGTCCAAATTGCTAAGGTGTACCGTCGTTTTCTTTGGGATATCCTTGTATGGAAACCACTTCTTCAAGACTAAGTTTTGCCTTGATTACGATGTGACCATCTGCGTACTGCTGACCGCTACGATAGACCTACAGAAAATTCAGCAAGAAAATGCGTCCTACGGTTTAAATAAAGAATGAAATAGTAAGCACGTTATAATGAATTGCTTTCTGTTTCGATTTATATTGCGCTTTTGTGTTAGAGCTCTGCATCTCCGTTTTCAAACCCAATGCATGCACCACAACTTCATGGTCCCGCATACAGTTTTGAATCGACTCCTATAATGCAGGCTCAATAGCATCAGCACTACTGCTTGCAACCGTTAGAGGGATATCTTCCTGCTGTTAGTCTGGGTTACATGCTTCGGAGGCACTGCTGTTGAACGATAATATTTGGAACGTTCTATGTAGTGCTTCACTAGCCTTTTAAAGATCTAGTTATCAAAAACTTTTAAGGAAAAGAAGTACATTTATAATCTTTATATAAAGAACAGCCATTTTGAGGAAAACGTACCCGGTTCGTTGATATATCCCCGCCATTACTACACTGTCTTATCTAAGTCAATAAAAACTTAACTTTAACTAGGAGATTTTCTCCAAGTTCAAAGAACCAAATCCGGCCAGCTTCCAGATTTCTGATTATGTGAAGCTATGGTACTTTGTAAAAGGTATTTAAAAAGCTTAACACCTCGCTTATCAGTGTCAATGTATATGACTGAAAGCCCGAACTACTGATGATTTGATTCCATTTTGCGTTTAATAAGGGCAGCGATGTGTTGCAAATACTTGTTGGCACACGACAATAGGCATGTGTGTGGAAGAAACGCTATACTACAGATTAACCGAATGCTAAATAGATAACCCATTCAAACAGAAGCTTACTATAGTTTGAATTCGATCTGTTCTTTCTCTTTGTTTTTTAGCTTCCATTTCTTTTTTTCTCCAAGAAGATTAAGAAGACAATGGTGAATGAAGCTCACATTATCATTAGTTTATCCACAGTTGTCTGCTTTGGATTCCTGTTGTTATGTTCCCTTTTCTTTATATATTTTTTTAACCTTATACACCTAACCTTATCTGAATTTAGATTTAGGTGGAAGTGACACACACAGAGATACTGTGAAGAGAGAGTTTTTGAAAATGTACGATCCCTGGATCATGGCCGGTCTTGTTGAGTATTTCAGTCTGGTCACAATTTGACTGGTGACCTAAGTCATGACCCACTCCCTGTTATACCCTAATAGTACATGACAAGAGAAAATGTTTGGCCTCAACAGGACAAGCGCATTCTTCCTCCAGACCAAATTTTCAATTTCTGCTCTTAACAGCACAAGCCTTCTATTCCACTTTGAATTGGCATGTCATTCTCGACATAATCCAACAGACGATGAGCGCTTGACATCGGGAGAATTAGTGATCCACGTGCACAACGGTAGATTTCTTGACAAAGCTGGTATAGGCCCTGCGGCCCAGATAGATAGCTGTATTTTTTTTCATCAGTATACAATGTAATACACATGTATGGATTGACCGCAATAGGAGGCTCAAAGATCAAGAGTCAAAATCCGATGGATTTGATACCGTGCAAAGAAGGAACCTCCGCTTTGACAGCTTTTCTTGATGATGGGAAACCCACCAGCTAACTACCTATCACTTGGGACCGCAGATGATGAAACTATTCGAGAAAAGACTCGATATGCCCCACAGAGAAGGGAACCCGCTCTGAGAGTCTCATGCACCGACAACAAAGATATTCGTACAAGGAACCCCTATAAAAATATACCTTGCTACCACCCCTAAGGATAAAACGAAAAACAGCACGTAGCTTGGAAAAGGTCATCTAATGCCATTTGTACAGAACACATCGTGAAAATGCAATACAAGCAGATAATATCATGGCTCCGGCCACAAAGTATTGCTGAATCCGATGTCTAAGTAGATGCTCTGGTTTAGCCGATCTCAACAATGCTTTTTCTCCTATGCAAAGCTTTCAACTTACGCACCATGCATACGGATGCTCAGTATCATAGGTTGGAGTCACCGAAATTTGTTAGGTTTGATAACTCGTTGAGGAAAAACCGTCACATACCTCTCTTCTCGAAACACCATGAATTATCAAGCTAGTGTTCCTGAAAATGACGACTTCACCCATTGGATTGATGGGAACAAATCTGAGAAGCGGCGAGTAGCTGTTGGAGGTGATGGAGCCATCATATACAACATGGACATTGGGTGGCAGCTGGAGAAGTATGCCAGCAAAGGGACAGATACTGGAAGACGTATTTACAAAAAATGCCTCGGGGCCCTTGTATGTAATAACACCCTATGTGCCGTGAATCAGAAGGGCATAAACATTAGACCCCGATCTGTTTCTCGATCTTTCTCGTATCAGATTGATGAGGGATGCATGCAGTGCAAGACTGCTCTATTTCATATAAAGTGCACTGTGCGAGTAGTCTATGTTTATGAAGGCTACTACTGTATTATGCATCATAGAGGATCGCATACCCACCAAAAGTACGAGGAAAAGCATCTTTCACGTAAAGAATACAAACAGTTGGAAGCACTAATGCTGTCATATCCAACAGAAACTGCACTTGGGCTGATGGTTGGGACAAGCACTGCTCGTCCCGGAGCCAACAAACCTGTACGAGAAATCAGCACCCATTTGCAACATCTTGGCCGAGTGCGACATTACCGCCGTAGCATTCTGGGAAAGCATGGCTTAACGGCAGAGAAGCAGCAGAACTCAGAAGGGGTATTTCAGGAATTTGCCCAGCTAGAAAGCGACTACCCTGGGTTCCTATGTGAAGACATGAGTATCCACCCTCGTACATTTTGCATTCCATTTTATTCTCCAACAATTTCTCAGTACGTGGATTTTAAGAAACCTATGCTTACGGACGTCACCTATGATTGTTTCGAGAAACAATATTATCTGTGTACGACAAATATATACGTTGCTGAGCTGGACAGATATTCCATTGCTTTCCAAGCTGTTCTTGGCGGATTAACCTCTGAGCATTACACAGCTTATTTTCTGGCCCTCTTCAAAGCATATAGCACGCAATTCGAAAAGTTCAATCAGGACAGCGATTGGATTGGGCTTGTCGTAGACTTCTCCCAGGCCCAAAGAAATGGATTCCTAAATGCCTATAAAAAGTTCACAGGAAAGGACGACGGAGAAAAATTTAGAGGATGCTACTATCATTACCAGCAATCCGTTCAACGCCTTTTAACTAACAAAGGAGTAGTTCATCAAGATAAAGAAGATATGTTTCGAGAGCTTACAAGTATCATGTACACCACAACCGGCCGAAACACGTTTGATGGTGCAGTAGCTGATCTCAGGGCCAATTTTCCCAATGCGAAAAAATGGATAGACTGGTGGTTACGGCCAGAGATAGCCGGAATGATTTTTAAGTCGCAAGGTGTACTCCACACAGATTTGCAAAACACAGAGACAAGAACTAGTAACGGTGTTGAAGCCTTTCACCGCAACCTCTACAGTGTCGTTCAAAGTAAAAAGCCGCTTGTCGCTACCCTCAGACAAATATTCCAATATCTCATCAACGAAGAAAACAACCTTGAGCAGGCTTCAATCTGTGTATCAGTCGATTACGCGAGAAAGAAGCAGTTAAGTTGCAGTCTAACGCAATGTCTGCTTAATCTTACTTAATTCGGCCATACAAGAAAAGAGTTCCGAAAAAATTCGTGAACGATGGTCGTGCGCCAGACACTAGTAACGCTCTTATTCCGAAGAAACGAAGTAGAGAAAGCGCAGTTGGTAGACCAGGTATGTATTTTTAAGGATAGCTCAGAACAAAGCTAACCGCAACTACAGTAGAAGTACCGGACGAAAAGACACATAGTACAAAGCCAATGAACAAGAGGCATAGAAAAGGTAATAATTATACGATATTTGCAACCGAGATAGTAGTCATAAAAAGATAATTTACTGATTCGTAACATCTATATACTACGCATTAGATGAGGAAGAAGAAAAGAAAGAAGAAGAGAAAGAAAAAGAAAAAAAGCGCATAGAGATGATATCGAGCAGAGCGCAAAGAGCAGCACGTGTATCCGAACTAAAAGTTCAACGTAAACGCCAAAAAAATTTTGAAGCAGAAATAAGAGCAAAGCAAAGGGCAACTGTGCAAGCTGCTGTTGAAGGTCAATATACAACTCATCTAATGATCTTAGCTTTATACAAATAGAGAATGGTACTGATATGATCCGTTTGCAGTTACACAGCATATATTCAAGACGACGAGGCCCTTCATAAGGGCAGCAAACAGTAAATAGTAGAATCAGGTATATCAAAAGCTAACACTTATTACCAAATCTATGGCTATAATAACCCCATATTTATCATAGAAGACGTACACGAATTACTGCATATACCGACCAGACGGTCAATACCCTCTCGCATAAATATAGAAGCTCTGGCAGAAGTCGCCCTGGATGAGGAAAGCGCAATTGAGAACTTCACCAACGTTGAGAAAACGGAGGATACCCTCTAAAGATCAAGAGAAACGAATTTAATTCCTGCTATATCGATTCTGTCTTTGAACTGCTTATGAGGGTTGTCCTACCAGTTTTTGAACTACCCGTCGAATTGAGCGCCAATGTTCTTAGCAAGGATCATCTCATGTACACTCTACACAGTTTGGCAAGCTCATGGGATTTTGTTAAGGGAATTGAAGTGGCCAGAGAACACGTATGGAGTCGTGCTACATCATACGGTTTCCAAAAGGGCAAATTTAATGATCCCTTAAATGTCTTACATTATCTGTTCGACAAGTCCAGTCATGAGTTGCCGGTCCCTGTTCTTAAACACTTTGCATTTGCAACGCGAAGAATGGTGAATAAGATCACTTTACCTAAAGGACCCAGATCCACTTGGGACGCTGAGGAGATAGTTCCTGCAGAGGTTTCTGCAGCAGTATATCGACATCCGTTGATATATCTAACAGAAGACCTTATTAGCGAAAATAAGCTTGATTGCCCAAGAAACACAAATGCGGATTGGAGCACAGCTCTTACTGTCTTCCTTACAGAACCTGTCGTTGAAGCGAATGAGCGTTATAGCGGGCTGTTAGGGCAGCAAAAGATTGTCAATTATCCTAATGCGCTTTTCCTAATCGATCCTTCGATAAGCTCGAGCGTTCGAAGAAGCAAACAAGAGTCGGACACTTCGTTCCAAATATTCTACCCTAAAACAATAACTGTGCAACAAAGGGTATACCGCATAGCTGGCCGACTCGTTTCGAGTAAAGCTGCAGGGCAACATTTCTGGTGCCTCTGTTCCATAGATGGCCAGGTCATGAAGGTGGACAACATGATGCCTGAAGCTAGATGGGTAAAGCAGAATCTTCATGGCAAGACAAGAAACACCGTGCTTGTGGTGTGCCGTCTGCTAGATGAAGAAGAGCAGTGGAATTTAACCTTAGACAAGTGGTATAACAGAAAAGATCGCCATACAATTTTAAAGAGACATGCCAAAAGAGTAGAGCGTCTCCTCAGTAAATAAATTTCATTACAATCTCTACTATAAGGCATAAATATATAATTGAATAGCAGCATAGGTACATCGAAAGTACACAGAAAGTAAACCTTTTAGCGAATTCTGGTTCAATCGGTATGGCTCGCTATCCAAGCAAAAAATTGAACCAGATTTAGCCGAAGAACTGGTTGCTTTGCATATATTACTGTGTTATGGAATAGGCAGACAATATCATACAATAAATCTAACAGGAAGTACGTTCAGACTGCATTCATTTCACAAATCAGGATTATAAACTAGAACCCACGTTTAACATCTAAAACGTACATTTTTATCTATAGGAAATCTATCTGGAGCGTGCATGTTTAATTAGAGGAAGTGCACAGTTTATAGACTTAGGTTTACCTGATTTAATTAGAATAGCACATACAGTATACATGCCTTTGTCTTGGGTATTGTAACGGATTTTCGCTGGACCAAGGTGATAAATACCAAGGTATCTATCGCTCTGAGTCACGGCGGATCCTGATTTTCCCTTTCCCCCTTTGACCATCGAGATATGAAATATGACATGGTAAAACACCTACCTACCTACCTATACACGCATCACTAAGAATTACTGTTTCCCTATGTAAGCTGCCGTAAGTTGTTCCTTTTTCGTATGAGGCTTTTTGATATATAACAAATTGCGTTTGTTTGAAAAGCAGTTTTAACGACCACCCTTTAATACGAATGAAGATTTCCCTGTTTTTCCCTTTGTATCGAACGACCGAAAGAAAAAAAAAAAAGAAAGAGAACTTAAATTATCTGCTTGGGCAACTTGGTGTCTAACAGGTGTTGATCTCTGCAACAAAGCAGGCACGTATAAATTTCAATCAATCACAATGGTAGCGAAGCAGCTTGGTATATATATACTCTCCGCATTAGTTGTTGTTTACGATAAGCATGTTAACTGGCGTCAATAGCGTCTATCTGGGAACAATCCATGGATTAGATAGATTGATGCAACAATGACCAATAATCAAAGCTCATGTATTTTTTCAAACGCGACTGCTGATATAAACCTTGAAAAAGCTAGAATCGGCCAAAACCTGGATCATCATCAAGCACTTCTTTTCATCTTTCATTATAATAAAAATTAGCCATAGATCATAAGCAGTAGTAGACCAGTTGCCGAGAAAAAAGGCAAGAAACTACGTCTCATACCACTTAGACAACTAACGGGAAGCAGGCGTAATTTAGAAGGCTTAAACAGCCAGTATAAAACTAGATGGCTTAATTTATTTGTCGAATCTCGTTAAGCCCTAAAACCTTGTTTTTGGCCATCCCACATAGGCTTGGTCATGCATTGATAACAAACTTTGGATAATTACAAAAGGTAACCTTTACCATGTATTGACTGTGATGTATGACATCATAAGGACCTGTACGCAACCTAAGCATAGCTACTCTTGCCCCTGTTGCTTTTTAATTTCGGCAGCTAATCTCGTAAGCGACCAGTTGCCACCTTGTACGCGCTTTGTTTCTAAACATGATACAGCAGCATCGATGGTCATATTTTTCAACTCGGCAAGACGGCGTATCTCGTTGATAATCACAGAACGTCAATGGTACTGTTGTTGCTCTGCAGCAGTGGATAAATTATAAAAAAAAGCCAAAAAAAAAAGATGCAACAGTAAATCGTCTATCATCCCGTTTCTTTTCTGCAAAATGAACACTCTCTACGTACCTTTGCCATCTTTCTCCAAGACGTGACGTAAGTACGGATTAGATGCATTACGGAGGGAAGGTCTGGCCGCAGTCCCTCCGACCACTCTCGCCAGAGATCAGTGACGGTTCGGATAGTCCTACTGAGTCTGTACTGGTATTCCTGTTTTTGAAAACTAGAAGGCTGGAAAGCAGACGGAGGGAATGGTGCTGATGTGGCTGCTGCTGCCGATGGTGGTGTTGCTGATGGTTCACTACCGAGAACGAAAAATGAACAGGCTTATCTCAATGTGCTTAAAACATGCTGCAATGCATGAATATAAGAGGAAAGGGTGTCGATGCAGGCCGTTCCTTGGCACCAGAGGAACGATTGTTTGCAAATACAGTCTGTATGGTTGCTTGGTTGCTGTCTATCTTTCCGCTTACCTTTGTAGCTGCTCGCTGACGAGAGGCATGACTCGTTGGAGCTGCATTTCGGCGGGCTCCTGCACCACATCAAGTGCAGCAAGCATGCCCCGTTCGAATGCAAGAAAGCCAGGATTGCTAAAGACATGATCAAAGAATCGACTATCTGCATGATCAAGTCGGAACATGACCGCGTCTTGTAGTATGACTTGACGCATAGTGATAACCAGGCTGAGAAACGCTTCTGCGCAAATAGAAGATTCTCAAGCTTCGCCGGCACGCACTTGAGCCAACAAGTCATCAGCTTTAGGAATATCTTTCTTTAAAGATCCTCGGGTGTCGAAGGGTGGCTCTAGGGATCCAGCAATCCCTTTTACGTCCTGAAAATCCGTTCATGATGCGCAAGGATTCTCGCGGCAAAGACGTAAGATAGCACGATTCCATGATTTGCATATTCCGCCGACCATTGCACCGAAGCTACTCTTCGGTCCCCCATCGATTTCTGCGTGCTGAGCGCCGCTTCCGCGGCCGGCGTGGGTTATTTTTGAGGTACTAACATTGCATGCCTTAAAAGCGCGTTTGGTTGCTTCGTAATGTGCGGACTAAGTAAGCGACTTATTATAATATACGCCCTTGGCAATCTTGATTTGACCTCAAGATTGATTAGTGGTGAATTTGGGGAAGTCCTCATTGTTAATGTACCAACGGTAAAAAAAATACATCGCCAAGGCTCCGAAAGCACAGATACGATGGTCCCCGTGTCGAAGCGTACCAGCGTACTGTAACGTATCGAATTTGGTTGTCTTTCCATGATCGATGCGGAGCGCCAGAACCGCTCATTCCGAAAACCCTTCGTCATTAAATTCTAGGAGGAAGAGTCAGCGAGCTCCATATCGCGAGTCGTTTCGCCGCGTAACAACATAATATGCTCCATCAGGAAGAGCATATGATCTCGGAAGGTTTTCTCTCTTCCCTCGTTAAAATAGAACATAGAGACCTTCACAAGTTCGTCAGGGCTATACCCATCCTGAGCACTGTTTCTTGCGCGATCCTCGTAGCTGTCGCGCTTGCGTTGACGTTCGCTATTGCGGCGATTTTTCAACCAAGCCCGCAATCCTATCCCACGAATGCTGGTCTCACTCGTCGGATTTCTGGACAATTGTAGGGCATGTAAATTGACAACCGCCTTTATATACTGTAAAACGCTTTCCATCTTCAGCTCGTGAACAGTGCCGTCATCACGACGCTTCTTCTTCATTATTCCTCGAGGCACTACCACCTCGTCCAAGAAACGCAAAAGCTTTTTTCCCGTCGCTATCCGTCCATCTTCGTAATGGTTGTCTATTCAAAATTGCTTTTTTTTAAGGAAAAATCAGTTATCCTACTTCTTCTCTTTAATTGAATTATTTTACCATGAATAGCTCCTATTTCTTTTTATAAGCTAACGTGGTGTTCTTTGGTCTTTCCTGCTCGAGTAAAACCAGTGTGCGCTCCAAGATAGCGGTTTCTCTCGTAGCGTTGTTAATTTGGTTATTAACTATTCCAGATGCTGAATCGCTTCTGGTGTTAGATGACTTTTTTTTTGTCTTCTATCTTTTGTCGAATTGTCAATTGATTTTGAATCGAAGAACTGGTTATCTTAGAATGATTTTTAAGCGAAAGAAAGCAGGACAGCAAACAAACAAAAAGGAAAACAAAGTAAAAATGAAAGAAGAGTGATCCGCAAATCTTTAATGCTCTTTTTACGCTACCATCGTCATCTTTCGAGGGGCCGACAATGTTGGTTTCAAACATTCGATATCAAAAGCCGTTTGTTAACATATCAAGTCGAGCTACAGGTAATCAGGAATGAAGGAATGGAGTTCATCGGCTACCTGTGGAAATCAAAACCTAAAGCAGACGAAGCAAATGCAAATCGAGTCAGGCTCCTGCAACAAATGGTAAGCAGGTTGCAAGAGCGATGAAGCACAACCTACATCTAAAGTCTCTCCAAATAGTGACATCAATGAGGATATAAAAAGAGAAAGAAGAAAAAGAACAAATGTTATTTAAACTTTCTGCTACTAGGAAGAGGTCTTCACACAGTACAGAAAGCGAAAATGACCTCTTCCAATGTTTAGTAGTAGCTTGGTCCCAGACAAACTGTCTAAAACGAGATGTATCCTTGGAGACGCAATAAGAAGAATTGGATGAAAGGTATGTTGAGTATTTATTAATCTAACTGATTGAATGCACAATTTACATATAAAAGTTAACCTGGCGAATCTACTACTACCCTACGAGTACCATGTTTGACGGGAACGCGCCCCTACCAAGCTCAATCCCGTCCACTAGCCGATCCTTAGGACGCAGGAATCTTTTGAAGCATTGGCTAACTCCACTAGTGCATACCAGTACAACACAGAATTCAAAGATGCATTGTGTTAACTGGTTACTTTGACGTGGAGCTAACCATGCCCCAAAAGACTCCCTGCCGGCTCCTAGGAGCTGGTGTCCTAAAAATCCCGCACAGCCAGCTCCCGATAGAGGAGCAGACCAGCCATGATGACCAAGCCAGGTCACCATGACTTTGCACCAACCGGCTTCTCCGGGATCCCAGAGAAACTAGCCAGTGACAAGGATCAAGACAAACACAAGTCATGAAGCACAAACAGGACTTACAGCCGATCCACCAAGGC
>MZZL01000138.1:513416-524212 GCA_002749535.1 Apophysomyces variabilis
TGCACATCTGGACTACTTAAACATTTACGCGTCAAGCACGATGTCATCAAGGATCATGGCCCTCATGCAGGCAAAAATAAACGGGTTCTTGGTGCTCTCGACAAGTTTCTAATTGGTACAAAACGACCTCGAACTTTCGACAAAGTGCAGTTCCATGAGCAATTTGTCAAATTCCTTGTGAAGGCTAAGTTACCATTCAATATCAGCGAAAACGAGGAACTACACACATTACTTGAAATGGCACAGTCAGCACCAACGGTTGATTCGGTGAAGCTTCCGTCGGCAGACACAGTTGCCAAAAAGGTTTTTTATTTCCACCTTATCCATACATGTTTAACTTACAGAGAAATAGACCAGAGAGCAGTATTTCTGTTATAAGGACAAGGTTGCCGCTTTGTTGAGCAAAATACCAATGATATCCTGTACCATTGACTCTTGGACAAGTCCTTTTCGTCAAGAATTCCTTGGGGTTACAAGTCATTGGATTTCCACATCAACTTGGACGATGCAAGAATTACGGTTGGGCTTTGAGCCTTTGAACGGTCCACATACTGGAGAAAATCTGGCGGAAGCATTCTTAACAATCCCTAAAGAGTTTGATCTGTGCGAAAATCTCTTTACTATAACCAGCGATAATGCGTCAAACATGCTAAAGATGACACAGGTTATAGAAACACGCGCTATAGAAAATGGATGGGTAATTAGATTAATCATATAATTCCTGTATACTTATAATCTCTTGCAAAACTAGCCTTTCTGAGCAGAGTTGGATCATATACCTTGCTTGGGTCATATTATCAACTTGGCTGTCCAAGACATACTGAAGATCGGCCTATCAGCACAAGCACCAGAAACTGAGGACGAACTTGATAATGAACACGAATCCATGGAGAAAAATGTCATCATTAAACTGCGAAAAGGCATTAACAAGATAAGGTACAAACGCGCATTCATTTTTCATCTTCGCTAAATAACTACTTACCAGATCCTCACCCCAACAGATTGAAGAATTCAAGCGTATTCAATTAAATGAAAAGTGCCCCGACCTCATACTTATAAGCGACGTTTGTACCCGTTGGAATTCGACGTTCTGAATGCTTGCTCGTGCGGTAGTTTTGAAGGATGCTTACATGACAATGTGTTCCAGTTTGCCAGAGCTGAATCACTATAAACTTACGGACCACGAGTGGACATGCATTGATCAAGTGAAGAATCTGCTCCATATGTTTGATGTTGTGACCGAACGTCTTTCTGCAAGCAAATCCCATGTGACAATCAATACAAGCGTCTTATTTTACAATAAGCTCATAGACTCGCTGGAAGATTTCGCAGCTGATAGTCAGAACTATACAGAATTGCGAAACGCTGCCGGGATTGGGTTAAAAAAGCTGCAAAAGTATTACTGCAAAACGGATAATACGCACGTCTACGCAGTTACCACCGCAATGGACCCATGTATGAAGTTCTCATGGTGGTATCGAAGTGGTTGGGAGGAAGAATGGCAGGTCCTTAACCAGAACATGGTGAAGGTTACTTGGTCCAGTTTTCCAAAAAGAGGAGAGGCCGAAGCTGTAGTTGACGAAAAGATGAAGGAGCTTTATGACTTGTACGGAATGCCGAATATGTCAGACGAGCTAGCTGATTATAATTCAGAGAAAATCTGCGCTCCTACTACAGGAGGTAACAAAGCCTTGGAATTGGTATACTGGCAGATGCAGTCGCATCGATGGCCAAATCTTGCTAACATGGCGGCACAATATTTAGCTGTTCCAGCA
The DNA here is from genome assembly GCA_002749535.1 of Apophysomyces variabilis. Classification (NCBI taxonomy): domain Eukaryota; kingdom Fungi; phylum Mucoromycota; class Mucoromycetes; order Mucorales; family Mucoraceae; genus Apophysomyces; species Apophysomyces variabilis. Next base: position 515,192 of record MZZL01000138.1, read on the forward strand.
ACGTCAACGCCATCTGAACGATGCTTTTCAGCATCGCGCCTTTTACTTCCCTACACACGTAATCGACTAGACCCACATGTTATAAAGCAGTTAATGCTTTTAGAATCTTGGTCATCCTTTTCTTTTGAATAAACTGGATCTGATTCAGAATTGTGCTAATTAGTCGAAGTGAAAAATGGCTTCGGTTCTTCGGTTCTTCAGTTCCTTTATAAAGAACTGACCTCGGTTCCGGCTCGGTTCTAGGAAAGAATCGAACCGATTTTTTCGGTTCAGTTCCAGTTCAGTTCCAGCTCTTTGGTTCTTTTGCGGAACACTACTTGGTACACCTTACTTGGGTACACCACAATACATATAAATGTAGTGCACGTGCAGTTCTTATCGTGAATACTCGGAACATTTTCTGTAATTTCCATATAATTTCCAGGCCATGTTGGCATTCCAATGAACATAAAAATAATTATGAAATATTATCAAAAAACTGACATGTGAGGTATTAGAGTTCTTATTGCTGCTATCTGTAACTGCCAATAACTGCTTGCTATATGCTACTGTTGTAATAATGATGCTGGTTGCCTTAGCAATACTGCTAATTCTATTGATAAAGGTGTAGCGAGCTGAACAAATTACTCGATTTAATAGTGAAAATCTTTTTGAGGTAAAAGAGATTGTTGTTTATTTGCCGCTAAGTTATTGTCTAATATTATTGTGCAGTGCTGGGTTTAGTTGTCAAAAAAAAAGAAATAAAAAACTAGAGTCACACAGATCGATAATCAACTAAGTGATAAAACTTCGGCAAAACTTCGTGATCGGATATCTCGTCAACCACGCAAGCTAGGACATCGAGACCTTCACCATTCTGTGTCTTTCTACTGCCTCTTTCCTTTTTAATGTTCTTGCGTTCTAATAGTACAAGTGGTAGTTTCGCCTGCATCCGCTACACACCGTGTCAAAAAAGCTAAGCGGGTTTAGCTCAGTTGGGAGAGCGTTAGACTGAAGATCTAAAGGTCATGTGTTCGATCCACATAACCCGCAAATATCTTTTTGGCTTTTTTGCTTATGGTTACACAAGTTTTTTGTCGTCGCCGTATCCTTGAGCTGGTAATCCAATGGCCAGGAAAAGACGAGACAAAGATAGTGAACAATAGAATCACAATAAAAATAAGTGGATAAGATGATATTTTATTCTTCGTTGATCTCATGGATATTTATATCTTTTTTCTATTCTAAATTATGTAATCTTCTCGGTACGGTGATAGAAAAGGGAATCGGTTAAAAGACAAAAGGTAAAGTGCGGTAGATGAGAACTTCTTGGAGATTCGATCTTTTTTGGACAAACACCGAGAGAAGCAAAGACTTGCCTTCTTCGGTGCTTAAGCGTGATTGGCCGATGGTCTGTACTACGACATTTTCCTGTAGTCGATCGGTCAAACTCGCAGCAGATCAGGAGAAAGCTGAGATAAGAAGGCACGGAAATAACCGATAACTTTTTATTGTCTCGATTTCTCGATTATTTTTATTTCTTTGTGCCTGACGGACAATGACAAAACAACTGTTTTTCTACAGCTATGGAAGGGCGATTATTTGATAGACAATGTTTCAAACGAGTCATCTTAACCATCGTCTCTTTCCATGCAGAGAGCCGATTTGATTTCTTCGTGCGAATTGAGGTTCATGCAAAAGAAGTAGATTGAATCGGACAAATAAGGCATTGCGTATAGATCTTGGGAAGGCGATTTGCACCAGTCATAAATGGGCAATGAGTATGGACTGCGCATCATTCTGCGTCTATAAAAAATATAGACTTACATTGACTGGGCCTGGTTTTCGCGTCGGTTAAGGATTGTGTATTTTTTTTTTTTTTTGTTGGTGAGAAGAGTTGCTGTAGCATTGACAAACAGCCGTTGGCTTTCATCTTCTACTGAATGTGGAATAACAAGCCTTCATTATCTCCCCATCTCGAAACAGTGCAGAATTGTGTTGTAAATGTCATTTTTCTCTTCTACTGCCAGGCAAACTAAAGGATTTAACTTTGTAGCACTGGGTGATATTTGCGCTGTTTGTAGAAACGTAGAACCTAATGAATTGCACATTGTAGATGTTCATATAACTAACCATGAGTCATTAATTTATTCTACTTCTGCAGTTCGTATGTGTAATGGTTCTCTGTTCGGGCTGTACGTTAGAAAATGCCTCTGTCGCTCCATCGATAAATGGTGTGACGATTAAGCTATAACTCTGCTTTTCCGAACGACAGTTTCCAGTTTATGCGATATTGATTTACCAATATTTCGCACAGTTGATTAGTCGTAATGCTCCTGTTACTGCAAATAATCAGTTCAAGACATCCTACCATGATACGTACCTTATCGACAAGTTCTATTTTTCCTCCCTATTTTCCTATATGTGTAATACTGCAGCTTCAATTACTTGGCATACCTTTGTTGATCTGATATAGGAGAAATTAATCTGATAGATGCAAGCATACAGATATGGGAGAAGCAAATGGTTATTTAACTGCATAAAATCCAAATATTCTAATAGCATCTCTACCAGAAATTTCAAAGAGCACGTAAGTGAAGTGCGATGCTTTCCGCCAAAGTAATTCGTTTGGTGGGTTTTGCTGAGCCATGCGGTCGATCCACAATTTGAGAGTCCGTCAGTGTGACTGTAGGATAGTGAGCCAAAAAATACCGTGTCGAAGTGTCTTCCATTCGTTTATATTTCACTGCATTGATGGCTTTCGCTACTGCAACCACAACGCCGTTCGGCACGGCTAATGCTGGGTTAGGGAACACGGGAGGCTTCTCATTTGGTACATCAACCGCAACTACCACAGCACCTACGACTGCGTTCGGGACAACAAATACCCAAAATACAACATTCGGAGGTTCAGGAGGATTTGGATCTTTTGGGAATCCAGCGGCTGCAACGACATCGGCACCAGCTGCACCTTTTGGTACCTCAAGTGCGCCGAGCACTGGCTTTGGTGGCTTTCCTTCCTTGGGAACATCAACATCTACATCAGCTCCTACCACGACGTTCGGAACTACAAACACACAAAGCAGTGGTTTTGGAGGCATCAGCGGATTCTCTTTCGGTACACCCGCAGCAACATCGGCTGCTACAACATCGGCTGCTACAACATCAGCATTTGGTGCGATGCCTGGTCAGAAGACAGGCTTTGGAGGAACGAGCGGATTTTCTTTCTCTGCTCCAACTACCTCAGCAACCGGCAGCAATCTATTTGGACAGGCAAATAAACCTAGCACATTCTCTTTTGGCTCAGGTAAACTTAGGTCCATAAACCAAACGAACGACTAATGTTGCTGCAACAGTTATGCCTAACGCGAACAACATGACGAAAGAAAACAGAGACAGAATGATATGGGAATTGCTTGTTCAAGCGGACCAAGAAGCGCGCCGACCGGAACAGATATCGCTGGATCAACGTTACGAACCAACAAATGTATGGCAGGCATTGGCTCTATTAAAGGCATGGTGGAATCCGGAATCGCCTCTTTGTCGGTTCAGATATTATTTCTACAACAAGGTCAACCCTCAAGAAATACATCTTTATCAGAAACCGCCAAATCATGACCCCAAGGCATGGGATGATGCTCAAAAAGCAAATCCAGATCCAACTTGGTATGTAAAATTCTGCTTATTTAGCACTGTAATTTATATTTGTTGTTTAGCATGGTGCCAACGTTGGCAGTAGGGTTTGGAGATGTGATGAAGAGAATGGATGCACAAGCAAAACAGGCTGAAGCGCATGAAGCAAAATTAAACGTAATATGTTAGGGAAGTTATTCAGGTAATTAAGGCTTCTATATAGGAACTTGACGCAAAAGTGAAAAAAATTCAACAATCATCTACCGTGGATGCGACAGCAAAGATTAATGAATACAAACAAAAACATATGGAACTATCGCAGCGCGTTGTGAGGGTAATTCATACCGGGAACTATCATCCACAATTCGATCTTGATGAAATATTAGATCCTTAAACAGGCAATGGTTCTTGGTCATAAAGGTCAATCTATAAGTCAACAAGAAGAAGAGATCCGAGCACGTTTTGAAAATTTGCAGGATCAACTGCGGCGATCTGAGCAATTTCATGGAAAGCTCAGCCAAATGTGGGCTCAATTGCAATGGATCAAAGAATCTGGGCGAAAATATGGTAAAATTGATGGTGTGGATGAATGGGATGCTGTCAGAGCTGAAGATATGCAAGAAATTACAAAGGTACGTTCGTCTTTTTTATGGAAACCGGTTGACTAAATGTCAGCAATAGATACTGGAAGAACAACAAAGGGGAATCCAACATGTCATCGAAACTTTACAAAAAGATGCTGCAGAGATAGAAACTTTAAGTGATATCCAGCATATGCGCTAATATGATCTGCTTATGCAACGCAAAACCCCAATTCGATTCTATGCATTTTTTATGTACATCGTCATCTATTTTCCAAGTCTCTTTCTAAGTGCTCTCGTTCTCTTTCTCAATTTTTTGTGCTTGTGCTTGTTCATCTTTAAGCGTCTCTTTCGAAGAACGCTTGTCAATTGCATGCCTTCGGGCTGTGCGGGAGCAGGAGGTGCCGAGAATGGTTGGACACGTGCCAGATGCTCCGAGATAGCGTCTGTAACGGTGCGTTTCTTCAGAGCTGTGGAAGTCAATGTCAGTTCGCGGTTATTACAAGTCATCGGTAATTCTCACATTGGCCACTGGTAACATTAAATAAACAGGGGTTGTTCACTGCTTCTGTAAAGACATGTGGTGTACGGGTTTCCGGGTTCGCCATGGAGCACATTAAGCGTCTGTTTGCAAAGCGTAAAGTCGCTACGCTACGGGCAAGAAGTTGGTTCACTCTTCCAGCCAGCATCAGAATGAAGCGTAATGTTTTCGAGGAAGGGCAGTTTTTTTTTGTGGAGTGTGGAAAAGGACGTCACTCCGTTCTCGTCTGAAAGTGGGCTGCGGAGTTCGACGAAGGATTTTTCTTCACTATACTTCATCGCCTGAAAGGCAATTCACAGCCTTGGCTACAATAATAAACTTATAAGTAGTATAGCGTTTGAAGCAGTAAGAAGGTGATAAAAAGTTCTCAATGGCGAAAATGCAGACACAATAATGTACCACATTTGATATATGAAAGAAGGCAACTACGGTTCCGATAGAGCGGCGCACAAGGCGAATACGACTTATTAGCAATGAATGAAGAGATAGTCATACGTTTACTTTGCTGACAGGTGTAGATTCAGTACAAGCTTAGTGGACAGAATTCTCATCGAAGCATCGCCCCATCTTGTCTGATTATCTTCAAGGAACCACTCCGACTTCAACCATACATCATCCCAGATTCCAAGAATCAGAGAAGCTTATATACTTATATGATAGCACATATGTCTACCAGCAAGCTTCATTGTGGCCTTCTTTTATGGGTTCAAATATGGTTTTGCTATGGCGTGTTTTTCATAGACTTGTTCGATCTCATGCCCTCGAAATGAGCAAAACAATAGGCCGTCATATATGCTTAATGCACTCGAATATCCTTATATGACAACTTCATTTGTGCACATGAGATGCAATTTTTTCGGAATGCTGATTTCAGTTTACGATTGTATTGTGTAGTTTGGACAGCTATACTTAATGACAGACAATTTAGATACGATTGTCTAATCTGGCAGATAGCAGAGCAGATAGATGCTTTTTTCTTGTTTCAAATTACACATTGTCTATCACAGGAATACGTTCGGTCCAAATCTCTTAAAACTGGGTTGTCTATAAAACAGTTGTAGCACAGTAGCTCTACAGAGCAGATACTGACTCGATAAATTAGTTAACTTCTTAAGTATAGAGTTTAACTGTTAGCCAGGAGGTAAAGACCACTGAGCTTCTTGTGGCTACATTGAAAGTGTCATGGATCAAAGCTCTGAAAGCGATTCCTTTGCCGAACACAATTTGGACTCCGCGCTCGCGATGAGTTGGCATCGATTGTCGCTCAAAAAGGCTCCTCTTTCCCAGTTGCATTCGTCACAGCCATGGTACGTTTCCAACGGTTAACATCCATTCCAATAAGAGATATTTGGATGGATGGATGGATAACGGCGATAATGTGATGCAAGATGCAGTGGTAGCGAACTATTTTTTTGACCTTTCTTTTTTTCTTCCCAGTCGCTCGTCGTTCCCGAACGCAACCAGGTGAGACATTGCTGACAGACGGATCGAAAGTTTCGGCTACTTAATTATGGTCATTTGGCATAGTTTCAACACATTATCCGTCTTCTTAACACTAACGTTGATGGTAAAAACAAGATTACCATTGCTTTGACCTCTGTTAAGGGTGTTGGTCGTCGATTCGCCAACATTGCTTGTAAGAAGGCCGATGTTGATCTTAACAAAAGGTGTGTTTATATGCGTTTTAGCAGAAAATAAGGACCGTGGTTAAATGCAATACAGAGCGGGTGAGCTGTCCAATGAAGAGCTGGAACGTATTGTCACTATTCTCCAGAATCCTTCGCAATACAAAATCCCCAACTGGTTTCTTAATCGACAGAAAGATATTATTGACGGCAAGTACAGTCAAGTTATCTCCAACGGTTTGGATACCAAGATGCGCGAAGATCTGGAACGCCTAAAGAAAATCCGTGCTCATCGTGGTCTTCGCCATTTCTGGGGTCTCCGTGTTCGCGGTCAACACACCAAGACTACTGGCCGTCGTGGAAGAACTGTTGGTGTTTCCAAGAAGAAATAGTAAGTAGGACGCGGGTTCGAAGCTAAGTCACATGATGATATTACAAAAAATTTCCTTATCTACATTGCCTGAAAAAATACGGTGATTAGAACATTTGTATTTCTGACGACTTGGTTTTGCTCCTAAGCGAAATAATTCTTGTTTTATATTGGATTTGATGCGGACTAACATTTCCTTTTTTTATAGATTAAAAGGTTTTTGTGTTTCTGGTTTGCCCTTTAGTCGCATGTATCAATACGTTCAAAAAAATAAAAATGGAAATCCGCATAAAAAGGCAAATTACTAAAAAAGATATACATCTTTAATCTATATTTGGCATGCAATATACCAAAACAGGCTGGCATGACCGTTGCTTCATTTCATTGTATCATACCAACTGCTATCAATGAGAAATCCCTTGTTACATATCTTGAACAGTAGAAACTGTCTATTGCTACTTATCTGTGTTTATTTCAATGAATGCTCTTCTAAACCACATATTTGACAAGCTAGATTCCAGAATTGCTTGGCTCGCTCCATATCTCTAGATTCCGGAGAGCTTTCGACTATTTTACGTCTTTGGAAACATTCGCCTGTGACTCCCTGGATACTACTGTCCGTAGCGTAAAAGACGTAATCTGATGCACTTTCTTTCTCTGACCGAGCAAAACTCATCCGAGCTATTACATATTGCATCAGTATCCGGATCACCCAATTCGAGTTTCGTGAAAGCCCTGTTGCAGGGACAAAGCCGGGACAGAATGCTATAGTGGGTAACTTGCACTGCTGACTCATAAGGTAAGTGATCCATAGCATAGCAAGCTTCGATATCTTATAGAACAGCATACTGTTCCATGACTTATGCCCATCCAGATTATCCAAGTCAATCCGGTCAGGCATTACGCTCTCTGGTGTGTTTCTACCGCCAGGTTGCCGAGGATCATGCAAGGAGGAAGTGACAAAGAGAATACGACGGTCGTTGTCATCACCATGATCTTCTTTAAGAAACGGTAGTAAGAGCCATGTCAAATAGAAGGGCGCGATGGCATTTACAAATATTGTCTTTTCTACTTTCGTCGTCTCTGAAACGAATTCGCGCTCTGCAGTTATCAGACCAGCGTTGTTTATCAGTACATGGAGAGGTAACTGTAAGGACCTGAATGATTCTACCGCTTGTTGTATGGATGAGAAACTTTCAAGATCAAGTACGATTGTGTGGATACGTTCGTGTGCGTCAGCTTGAAGATCACAGAGGATCCATTCTACGGCATTGCTTAGCTTAATCTTGTCACGCCCGGTAATGACTACGGTGTGACCATCGTTCAGAAAGCTTTGTGCAGCGTGTAGACCGAGGCCACTTGTCCCTCCGGTGATGAAAATAACCTTCATTCGTGTTATGAATTTTGGAAGTAGCACTGCTTCCAGCCTTTTTTTCTGTGCTCAATTCTTAGTCACGCAGTTATCAGGGCGACCCAATTTCTGCATTAATTGGGTAGCACCCAGCTACCGTACAGAGAGAAAGGATGAAAGTTGAATCCTTTCTTTATTATCTCTTTTGGTTTTCTTTTTAATCAAGCCTCTTAAACTTTTCTTCAACCAAGAAATGTCCCTTCAATTCGCAGACGCTGCACCCTTGTTATCGACACACTGCCTATATTCAGATACTGTTTATTAAACAATTTTTTACGCTACTCTAAATACCGAAGTTGACGGAAGGAGGACGGAGGATGTGGTATAGACCCTTCGGGCCGCGCTATTTTATTCGTAGTTTTAACTTTTCAATAAAAATAAAAAATATTTCCTATCCTACTACTCTAGATTCTTTCGCCAAGCAATGCGATTTTCTATGGTTTTATCTTGGGAGGGAAAGTTTACTGTGTTCGAACTTGGGCCGGGATCCACCACATCCTCCGTCCTCCTTCCGTCAACTTCGGTATTGTATGTCGTACCTAACACAATCCCCGTTGACTCCACTCGGACATCGGATGTGGTAATTTCTTCCGTATCGCCAGAGAAAATCGTGTTGACAATGTGTGTGCTTGCATGTACTTGGTGGATTGGTTTAAAATAAAATTTTTCAAAAGTCAAAGCTGCTATGCTCCAGCCAGCGTGTTTCTTCACCTCAGAAACTTCCAGACCTATTTGAATTGCCTTCGTGCTGACCGCTGAACGGACTGAATGGGCTGTGTAAATTGTGACATCAATTCCTGCTGACGCCATCGTCTCCTTCACTAGATTTCCAACTGAAACTTCACTGAGTGGGTGAACCTTATCTTGCTCGTTGATATGCG
>MZZL01000138.1:527901-632118 GCA_002749535.1 Apophysomyces variabilis
AAGTTAAAACTACGAATAAAATAGCGCGGCCCGAAGGGTCTATACCACATCCGATGTCCGAGTGGAGTCAACGGGGATTGTGTTAGGTACGACATACAATAAATTTTGCGTCCATGTAAGGATCAAGTTTGCGCTAAAAGAGATAGAAATATGCGTCATTACTAAAAGGATTATGCGGGAAATATATTTTGCTTACCTCAACTTGGTCCTCCAGTGGACACAAAATTCATTTGAGCAGCGTAAAAAATACGTTCATGGTTAGTAAATGGAAGGGTAGCTTGACATCTTTTTTTTTTACTCACCCCCAAGGGTAATCCTACCCAAAGGTAGGGGGCGGCCCCGCACCTGTATCGGTGGGGGCAGCGAGAGAGAGGCACGGCTTCCATGGATTGGCCGGTTAGAGTGTAACGCACTGCAGAGGACTTGAAGCGATGCAACACCTGGCGAGGACTTGGAAAGCAGAAGATAATGAATGACACTGTGCATAAACAGACAACATTTCTTTTTCACTTACCGAGTGGAGCAAGGAGCTTACTCACACAACCAAGGTGGTTCGGGACAGAGGCCATGCAGGCTAAAGGATACAGAAGAGGAACATCAGTCATTCTGCACATATAATCAATGCGAGGTACATACCGGGGATGTTTTGGATAACAGAGCCAAAGAGCCAAAAAGGTGTTGCCCCTTCGCTTTTAAGTAGTACGTGATTACTGAAACCAAGAATCACAGTCATGGATAAGAAAATCGATGGATGTCTTATACATGACAACAATTCAGAGTTCAGACAACAATTGTCTTAAGAGTAAAAATGGACACAGTCTGACAGAAAGTCTGGAACAGAATGGAACATCTGTAGAGGAAATAAACCCTCTTCGCTCGTTTCTATACGTCATTGATACTATCATATCCGTTTCTGTCAGTTATGGCATCGGAAGCTGTCAGGGCAATGTACCCCAATTCCGGTTCTTCTCAATTGTATTGCCTTACATTCCACTTTGATATTCCCTGCATGTAATTATATTCTTTTTTTCTTCTATTGTATCTTAAACTTTGTCCATTAAGCAATCACAAAAGATTGGATCGCCACGGAATGAACGGTTATTATCTTGTCATGGATAATGCGCCCATCCTTACACCAGTCAAGGTTAAGCAGTTGGTCGAAGAAAGAGGATACAAATGTCTCTATCTTCCTCTCTACTCTCCCTTTTTCAACCCAATAAAAGAGTTTTGGGCCAAAGTGAAAGCTGGGGTAAGAAAGGAGCCCTTTCAAGTTGACGATAACCATCAAGAGCGTATTGTTCAAGCAGCGTGAAAAGTAAAGCGCCCAGACTGTCAAGGTTGAATCAGACACTCTGAAAGCTTTTTCGCTATATACAAAAATAGAGAACCACTTCTTTAAATAAACTCGTCTTGCTGTGGTTTGAAATAAACTATCTCAGTAAATAGTGAACATGGACACGACTTGTACGCAAAGAAGGGTAGTCTGACCGCAAATATTTTCATCCAATCATGCAAAAGAATTTTTTGAATTCCGCAAAAACTTGAATCCCAGTGCGCAAATAAAAAAATAGAAACACGCAGACAAATAGGAAAAACACAGTAAATGCGGCACTAGTCCTTCTGCACTCGCTTCGCTCGTTCCGTTACAGCGCGTGCGGCTGGAGAAATGGATTTTTGGCGATTTCTAGCGTATGTTTACGGTAACATAATATATTGCTAAAAATGAAGCCCTCATTTTAACGCAAGATATCCAAGAGGTGTACGTGAGTGACTGATATGGATATGGTGTTGTGAAATAAAGATGCACCAAGTTAAGATAAATAGTTTAAAACGCGAAAAACGATCTGGAGACATAAAAACGTAAATAAGCCAGTATCGCTTGTGGACAACGATTTCAGATAGGCAAAAAAAGAGCAGAATAAATGTTTGAAGCCTAGGTATCTGCCTCATATAACATAGCTTCTGGACCTTGATCTTACGTTGAAAAAATACAGAGCGAATGACAAAGTTAGCATAGGAATGGTTACTTCTGTTGGCAATAGAATATGTGAGAAACAGAGATAAATTAACAGTGTTCACTGAAGGTACATGTCTCTAGGAACAAAGCAATAGTCCTCCATATAAGGATCTTATCATTGAGCATTTTTATCGTGTATAAAACGGATGGAGGTCAATTAAACAATATATTCAACTACTCATTGCACTTTTGCAAAGCACTTGACCCTTCTCATTACTGCTGAAGTTTTTACACAATGCCTATTTAACTATCTTTCGTAATATCTTCTACCCACTTATTGCAGCTCAGCTCTCTTGACCCACACATCAAGATTGCATACACATACCAAATTGCTACTGAGAACAACAGGACCCTTTGGCCTTCTTGGAAAGCGTCAGACAATATCTCTAACGAATCTGTTCCTCTACTTCACTGCTGGACGTATTCTTTTCTCCTAAATAAAGACTTCTATATATCAACTGAACAGTACGACGGTCGAACCAGCTTCCACGAAACTTGGTTGTAATACCGGCAAAATGTTTTTGCGCCCAAAAATTACTCGAAAATACAGTATACTTATAGAGAGAGAAGACTTAGGCTATTTTTTGTTTCATTTTCCGAATGAGTAGCTTTTTCGAAACATAGACCTGCATTCCGAGAAGGGTGCGATAAACAGCTATGGAACCTCCTATGAGCAGAGTAAGGGCCAAGGCATCGACATCCCAATTCGTCGCTTTCCACCAAGACATATGCCGCGTATCTTCCTTTCTATGCCACATAGATTCATTACCATGCCTTGAATACAGAATTTCTTCCGCAACATCAGCAGCGTAATATAAACGTCTGCTATAAATCTCAGCGACAGCTTGCATAACTTTGGTGTTATCGGCATAGGTACCATCTTCATCAATTACTATCGTTCTGATCTTTTGCGCAATTTCCTGTGGAGAACTGTTTCGACGATCAATAACTAGACCAACTCCGGCTTTTGCCATCTGGTTAGCATTTATAGGTTGATCGCTTGTAAAAGGGTGAAGCAGCAATGGTACGCCATTAAACAATGATTCATGAATCGAACTAGCTCCTCCATGACTGACAAACAATTTGCAACTTGTGTGATTTAATATTGCAAACTGTGGGGTCCATGATTCGAAGCGCATATCCGTTTGATATCCCATGAGCAAACTCGTAGTGTTGTACCTTGTTCGGGACGTTTTAATGATTGGCGGAATATCCGTAACTGTTTTTCCGGATAGCGACCATATAAACCCATCCAAAGAATGAGATTCATAAGCTTCGAGCAATCCAGTTAGCAATATCATGAATTCGCGAGGATTTGGCGCGTACATCTGTCCAAAGGCAACGTATGCAATGGCTTTGTGCGTATTCAAAAATGATGCGAGATCTGTGGTCAATGCATCATGGCGTTGACTAATTATCGGTCCAACATACTCTACGAACGGTCCCACCGGTCTCGGGCTGTCCAGTCCCCAAAAAGAATTTATAAATTTAACGGTACCTGCATGGCGGCCAAGTGGCTCCCAGGGTTCAACTCCAAGTTCTTGACGTTTCTTATTTAGGGCCAGTAGAACGGGCCGGTGCCGAAGAAGAAACCGTGGTAGCGTAAAATAACGTTCGAAGAACCGATCCCAGAGACTCTTGTTTAGCGTGGTGGCACCATCCACGCTGAAAAACGGCCGGATAAAAGGTGCTCGTGTGTCTGCATAAAGACTAGCTTAGGCATACCGAGAATTGCGGGTGTCAACGAAAATTATCTGCCTTACCTTCTGACATGCTCATTGTCATGGTTACGACTATAGGTATGTTTAACATATGCGCAGCGTCCATACAAGCTAATGCCATATGATCACAGAAAACTAAAGATGGCTTGGACGATAAAAAGTGACGCTTATAAGCTTCATAATCCCTAGCCATCGTATCATCAATCAGTTTGATGTAAGCTTGTCTGACGGAGAGGGAGAAAGGGCTTTCAATGTCGAACAGATCCCGGAATCTGATACTTGAGATTTCCGGTCCTATGTCGATAGGATTGATTTCAGGATACTTCTTGACGTGCGGAAGATTTGTTTCCGTAGTAATGAAGGAGACATTGTGGCCACGATACGTCAGGACCTTCCCTATTTCAAGAACCCACCCAATATGACTGATACCACCAAGTGTAGCTGACATATGGATGGTCATTGCTGGTCGGTCTTGCACCATTGCTAGTAGCGGTGTTGCAACCGTAAGGTATAAGACGGTGTTCAATAATAAATGGTATTTCATAATGAAAAGAGATTACGTTTGTAAATAAGATTTATTTGTTACTTTGTTTTGTGAAAAATGAATAAACAATCAATATTTCATACAAGGCTGTGTATGCCGTCTTCTGCCGGTTTGGGCTTCATAGGGTTTCATGCGCTATAAACATTGCCAGATTAATGTTCACTCTGCGCCTTAATTGGGTTAGAAAGCTTGAAAGGATGCGCCTCAGTATTAAAAACAAACTCATCAAGCGAGATACAATCCTTGTCCACAAAGATGAGATAAAGGTATTTCAACGTTTCAGCGAGGAAGAAGCTATAACAGTAATTAGTACAGGCTGTTTGTAGGTTTGACTTGCTTACCTCTCTTGGAAGTTATTCTTCTTTGTAGAACGATTATCCACATCAGCAATTGAGCTATAGCCTGCCGCAGTGCGGGTATATTTATCAATCGCTTGGAAGATATCCCAAGCAACCTCCTATATAACCGGTGAGTCAGCGGTAAACTTCAGATCTACCTACCTGATAGCGCGGATCACCTGTCATACGATGAAAATAAAACAAACTTTCAGCGGTTTCTATGTATTACAGAGTCAATGCGATGTGAGTTCAGAAAATTCGTCGCTTTACCGGGTCGCAAATCGTAAAGTGAGTCGGTAATATCGAAAGGTCTGTCTGCCTCTTCTTCGGTCTTACGCTTGGCAAATTTTGTAGGATCGGCCGGTAGGGGATGCTGCCTTGAGTGGTCTACTCCTACATTAGGTGGTCTAGTTTTGAACTTCTTCTGCGGAGTCCATGACCAAGATTCAGGAGCAATGCCGGTAGCAGTATCTTTCCATACGATCTCGCAAGCGTCCATAAAAGTCTTAGCAAACTCAAACAATTGACTGTTGTTTCGGATTTGGCTTGTTCCCAACAACAGGTTTCCCGGCCAAAAGCAAATCTAACTTTAGGTGTTATTGTATGTACAACCATTATACTCTTGTCTCCTACCAATTCACCAGATTCATATATTTCTTTGCCATTTTGTATCATGGAAACAAACTGAATATTGAAATCCTGTTCGGTTGGGGACAGCATATACTTTTGAATGCTCTCAACGGTAGTTGTCCATGCATCAAGCAATCGTTTGTCAGAACCACCAAGAAGAATATAGTTCTTCATCAAATACTCATAGAAGCTATCGCCACCTCCACCTATTGTAATAATACCTAAAGTTACGATGATTAGACCATCTTGTTGTCTTGAATTCAGTATGACAGAAACAGAGATACGTACTTGAATTCACCGGTTCAAAGGGATCAACAGTCCAACTTGTTGGGAATAGTCCTGGGAATTTAGTCGGTGCAGAGATTGCACGATCAATTAGATCATTGGAAAGTCTGGCATACTTTGGGTTGTTGGTAACTTGAGAAAGGCGAGTGAATTCTAAACTGTAAGTTCCGAATTCGGCAAGGTCGATCGTGGATACATTAATGGGCTTCCCTCTGCAGAATGTAAGTTTAGTTAGCTGCATTAAAGGAAAATTGCTATTATTTACTTCTTGAGATTCATATCTGTATAGGGTGCTTTGGTCGGTGAATCGAATAAAGGGAGCAGTACATGCTCAGTCACCTCAACTGCCTTCTGGACTAGAATTGGATCTGGACGAAGATCGTTGGCTGATAATAGCCCTCCAAGATAACGAATGTTTGTTTCAAAACCTTTCGCAGGCTGGCTTGACTTTGCAAAGTCGATTTTGGCGACAAATTCTAGAGCCTCCGCGTAGTAATCTTCAAAACCCATGATCAACATTGTGTCGAGAGCGTCCACAATAGTAGCTAAAAAAGGGAAAATATAATGTCACCACGATAGAGATGATCATGAATCTTGCTTACCTCCCCACCCATTTCTTTTTCAAAAGCAGAACTAGTTAGTTTCAGGCAGATACCACTTAGCAGCATTAACTACGTACCTGGAATCCGAGTAACTGCAAGTAACCGGCAGCAGCTCATCGTGACCCCAAGCATACTTTTTATATCCACCATAGGCGTGCGAAAACGCGTCCTTGACGGCTTCAGATCGCTCATTAGACGACATACAACTTTGAAGTCGTGAACGCGGATGTGGCAAAGATGCAACAAGTGTGACCGTCGAACATACCAAGATGAAAAGTCTTAATGACGTGGAGGGAGCCATTACTGCTAAAAAGGAGCAAACAGAATAAGAAAATGGAAATTGGCCTTTTAAATGATTGCTAGCTGCTATAACTTTATTTTCATTGTGCAGCACCGTAATTAAAGGGGAAGCCTGCATGTGGCAGGAACATAATCGCCCAGGGCCATTTTGCTCGGGATCCATTGTTCAAGTCTTTTGATGTACGGAGCTGTGCAATGGTTAGCATCGTGTGTGTCACTGGATCTCTGTGCAAGAGAAAATTCTTTGTGTTACATACGAAATTTCGCAGGGTGACAATAAGTACAACAAACAGCTTATTCTCGCATTGCGTTCTAGTTTTGGAGAGAATTTTCCTGCTATGATAAACAGATGTTCGTCTATCATTGCTACAGTAATAACGTTACTATGAGCCAATAGAACGCATTGTCCATCTGGATAATGACAAGTGTGTACTACTAATTGAGACTTGTCGTTATATTCTCTAACGCAGTATCACAGAACAGGGATAGCAAAAGTGTTTCAGTCCTTGGCTCTACATTAGTTTAAACCTAACGTTTGTAGAATATTGTAGTGACATATGCAAATTTGTCAACTCTCATGTGTCCAACATTTTATGCAATTGAAGTGTACGTATTACGGATCTAACAAGTGGGAAAATGTTGCTACACAATAGCTTGTATCAGATGTTTTGCAACTGCAGCAAAAAAAAATTTTGGATCATTTGTTAACAGCTAGTACCAACAACTTTGCAGCGTCATCCTTTTGATTTACCTATTGTTATGGGCCATAGGGAACATGATCCAAGTTAAAGCACCAACCGGAGCAATGCTATTAAACATGGATCTGGAAGTAGTATAATGAATCTGCTCTCCAGCAGGGAAAGATATGAATATGTAGAAATACTCACACCCGAAATAACTCACACACAATGATATAAAATTATAAGAGCCACAGCCTGGTTCGTACCACTCAAAGGCCAAATACAGACAAAGGTAATGCTTAAGAGTGGGATGCTGAAGTTATCCGTTTTCGGCCATATCCCATTGACCATTTCTTAACGGATATTGAGAAGGTCTTACAAATGCTTGACCTTGAGTGGCAAGCAGCAAAGTCATACAATAGTATCTTCCTCTCACCTTTGGAAACAAGCGCACTATAGTTAGTCTGGGCAAGTATATCGGATACCAATACAAGATTGTTACCATATCTGACTAGCCAATAGCGAGACCGCGGAAGACGGCAGTGCACTAAAGCAAATTATATTGAAAGTACTATGCACTTAATGTTTATACTTAAACGCTATCACTGTGCCACCACGGTTTGCATTTCTCAAGCCTTTTTATAGAGTTTTCTGCTCTAGACAAAATTTTCTACGGATAATTGCTGACAAGCAGCGGAATAGTCAGTCCCCTAAAATTTGAAAGAGAGCGTCCCATAATGGATTGTTTCCCAGTAGAGTCTTTCTAAATGAATTCTTTCTTCTGTTTCCTAAGTAAGTTGTGTGCAATACAGAGGGATAGAAGATACTGCGAGCAAATGAAAAACTATGGAGACCACCTGCCATCTGCCTTCCTCCATCTCCATTTAGCTCTTTGTAGTATGGACACTACTATATGCAATGTTTCGCTTTTTTTGTACCACGCTCCACCATTTATTAACAGCTAACGTCAGGCTTTTGTAGGACTGGAGTGTTCCACCATAGTTTCCGTAGCAAGACTTACCTGTTTACTATGGCTACTCCTTCTAAATATTTATTGTTATCAAAAGTTGCCAGGAAAAAATGAGACAATAGGTTAAATGTTGTTAAGTCATATGCTGCTTTCTCTATCTTCGCTTTAAAAGGATCATAAAAAGCTTTTGGTATGTTAATATTACATCTAAGGTTTCATAATATAAGTTAGTTATCAGAGGATATTCGCTATATATTGTTTTACAAACCGTCCTTATAAAAAGACTTTCGCAGGTTTTTAAACCAGACAAGACATAAGACTAGATTTAACAGTATAGGGTCTCAAATAAGGTTTCATTCTCCGTTTCAGCAAGCTGACAGTGCAAACGTCTAAGCATTGCTAAAATCAGCATGGAAATGGCGACAACAATGATTCGTTTTTCATTTTTGAAATGGCGGAGATCCTAATTGCTACAGCAGCCATAACATCGCTGCCGTGAATAGCATAGCACAATCGTAACGGTACACAACGCGGATTTTGGCATAAAGAAGCTTTACGCGCTGACACAGTGATGGTCTTTCTATCTAAACCATTCTTCTTGGCGCCGGACATGTTTTCAAAACAGGACG
This sequence comes from Apophysomyces variabilis, assembly GCA_002749535.1. Classification (NCBI taxonomy): domain Eukaryota; kingdom Fungi; phylum Mucoromycota; class Mucoromycetes; order Mucorales; family Mucoraceae; genus Apophysomyces; species Apophysomyces variabilis. The sequence continues at coordinate 536,618 of MZZL01000138.1, forward strand.
CGCGTGTTCTGTTTCCGTTTGTCGTTGCAAGAGTCTCATTAGCTTCCTCCGCTTCTTGCATGTCCTTTAATCTGAAGGCTGACACCCGTGCCTTGTATTCCAATACATGATACTGCAATATATTTCCTTCCTCCCTCTCATAGTACACGCTTTCCTTTCCCAAGGATCGTCCTCTTATAAAAGTCATTTTTCTTTATCTAGATATATTTTCTGTTCTCGAGACTGACATTGGGTTGAAAAGTTCGCAGATGTTCTTGACCATAGCAGCGTTCAGTAAATTCACTCTCTCTTGGTTTTATATTGATACTTCTAATGTTTTTTTACGGTGACAGATATTTTCTGTTCGTTTAGAGCAAATAGCCGGAAAATCGAAGGTGTTACAGTTGCGCGATGACATTCTGGTCCCGTCAAACCAGGGGATGTTATTGATATCATACTCTTTTTTTTATCTCTTCAAAATCATAGCGGTACTTCCACAAGATAGAATAAATAGTTATGTAAGTGTGTGTAACAAATAAACGTTGATGTTCCACAAAATATATGCGTATTTGTGTTGTAGACTACTTTTCTGGATATGGGGAACAGACTGTAAACATCGCGCCTAAACTTTCAGTGTTATTGTCAATATTTATGTGCTCTATCGGTCTATTATGTAAATATGGACATCTGTTTTCTACAGTTGACATCAAAGTAAGTTATAGGTAAGCAGTGCCATCACGTCCGCGCTAGAGATGCGTTTTTTTTCGCACATATCGTGGGTGTCTGCGCAATAAATTATTACGAGCCTTTAGTATTGTCTCCATTACAGAGCGCCTTGACAAACTTATCCTAGGGAGCCCGAAAGAGAACAGATTTGCACGTGTTTCTGTTTACTACCGTACTGGATCAGTTGAACTTCGCTAACTTTACGACGACGAATATTTTCCGTGCCACGCGAAATGTACGTTCGGCTTCGTAAAACAACGCAAATACTTTCCTTAAGTTTGACATTTGTTTGAAGCTCCATCATTAGTTTCTCAAGAATTGGAAGAAAGATGTGGTAGTAATGTGACTGCTACACCATGTTCGCTGATGAAACAGGGTGGGGAAACTTTTGTAGGATTCATTGAATCATAAGATTGTGAAGAAGTCTGGTATCTGTACAGAAATAAGGACGATACAGTGTCAGAGGAAATATCTCGGGGAGAACGATGTGAGAAAAAAACTAAACAGTTACACGATCGTTTACCGATCCATCAATTGAAAAATATACTGAAAGATGAGCGTTTTCAATTGCGAGTTAACTATGATTTATCTGGGGATACTGTTCGTTCAATATAGCATGTTTATAGACTTATTCTTTAGAGTTTCAGATCCCAGAGATCCAATTTCAATCATGGTAAGAAGGCCGTCTCGGTTGTTACTTACGAGTCAAGATACCGCGCGTTGCTCTCTTGCAAAGGTCATGTACTAGTGCTGCATGGAAACTCATGAAGGAAATGGTCCGAAGATTCCCAGTTTTTAAAAGCGCTTTTATGGTGCGCAAAATTTTGCGAAACTTTGCCGTGCTGACACTGTTTCTTCAAGACCAACATAATGTAATGCATGACGGCAATTTCCCATGAGATCTTTCTCTTGATATCAAGTACAAATTTCCGCTTGAGAAACGGAAGCTGAAGCTTGGACTTTGGTAAGTTAGATGTATCTCATTGGCTCAAGGTCGTCGTTAGACAATGTTAAGCCCCGCCATATGATGGTCAAACCACAGGTCATGGGAAACTGAATGAGCTTACCTGATTGGATACCTAGAGTCCATAACCTCCAAGGATAAGCCGAAAACTCGGTATTTCCTGATGTGGTTATAAGAAATACGTCATTTTACCATAGAAATGAACGTGGTATGCGTGTGAATGGTCATCCCAGGAAATGACAACCAAAAAGCAATAAAGCCGAAAAGAAACAAATACATGTGAAAGAAAGTATGTGAAAAAACACATGTTAGAAGGAGGGTACGCGTGCAATTTGTGTATTCGGCAAACACTTTTGTCTTTAGGACGTTGCATCATGTTTGATCGGCAAGCAGCTTATGTGATTGGTGCTCTATGCACATATGTTTTTCCTCAATTTTCAGTTACGGATATTGCTCCGAATCGATCAACACCGCAGAAAAGCGTACCGATACATTTTACCTGTCCGTCAACGAGACAACAGTTATCTGTTATGGCTGGTATTTTTGGGACATCTAACAGAATACTTTGCGTGTAACTCCTGATTAAAGCATTGACATGTCAAAAAATTTCCTTGATATGTACACAAAATGATATACAGTTCGCGACGTTCACCATTTTATCTTAGCTATCTATCATTAAAGGTAAAAAAGAACTACAAGCACCGTGAGTCAAGAAAGCATCTTTCGAATTAAGCCCATCGATTATGATGAGACTTTGTTGGCTATAGATGCGGATCAGCGCGAAAACATCCAATATAGGTTGCACATCATTCTATATAAAGCAGCGGCCTTTACCATTCCAAGAGAGAGCCCGAGTAAAAAGTGCTGGGTCTTTGATTGACGGGTTAAATTACAGCATACAGAGGTGAAGAGACTTGCTGTGTTACCTTCTTCCCTTTTTGGTAAAAGCCTAACAAGGCGATACTGGGCATTTTACGCTGAGCTCTTTTATGTTCGTCATCGTATGCCCTTTTTAAAATACAGCTACATGAATGGCTTAAAAGGCTGTGTAGGTTGAATGAAAAGTAGCATATTACTGTCTGTAGCTGCAACCAGGAAAAGAAGCAATGATGGTAACATATATTCCTTCTTTAATTTGTCCTTTGACGTTCGCAGCCATTGAAATAGAGTAACAGTACCGAAAGAAGATATTAATCAAAAGCGAAATCTCACTGTTTGTATATCAGGGTTCGCTGATATAGATAAAGGTATTGTTACCTTTTTACCAGAGCATCTAACGATATCTATGAAAAAGCTTGAACCGGAGTGCGCGTAGATCTGACTGTTACGATGCTATTAAGAAGCATACTGACATGGTAATTTGGGTCTGTAATCAACAGGAGCATTTAGTTAGAAGCCACTAAGCTCCCATTGATCAATTCCAGGTTGTGCCTTCTTTTCTTCCATTAAACGATTTCCCTCTCAAACCGACACTGCTAAGAATTACGATTCACACCCCCAGTTGAACCAAATCTTACATCTAATGACGCGGCAATCTCCTGTTAGACTCCGCAATGATGGCTTTTGTCCGTCTTTCCCGCCAATTCAATGTTATCAGTTTATGTTAAAAACTTAAGGGAGAGTAGGCTTGCGTGTAAAAACAGGATTTGACTTTTAACGCAATCAATGTGCAAGACACCAGTCATGTCGAGGAGCATCTGTAGGACAAGTGGATGCCCTAAGGTTGTTATTGGACACGTTGGACGTACATGAACGTTACTTTCCCCGCATAAATAAAAGGTTGATGGTGGACAAAGAAGGGCACGGACACGAAAAGGTCTGGTGACATTAGTTGGGTTCGTACTACGTTTGTGAACCATAGTTCTCTTTGGGGGTTGACGCGCACATTGATAGATACGCAGGGGACAAGGGCCAAGAAAACAAGGTGACAAACGGGATGGGCTCCGACATCTTGAAATGCAATTCTGAGCAAGGAGAGGGTTATTCTAAAGCGTTGTGAATACAGAATTTGACAGGTATCATGTCTGAGTTGCATGTATCTTGCATAAATAAGCAAGATAAATGTTGTAAGAAAACAAGGAGGGATTTAGAGGGTTAAAAAGAAAATAAAGTAGCGGAAGTGTTGTCCGAGGCAGACTGGTATGACAATAATTAAGTGATGTCTTGGATTAGAAGCTTAAAAAAGAATCCTCTATTCCGAAATAACCTCCTAAGCCTCGAATATTATTGGACCCAGGCGTCATGTGAGGGTTTCTTCCTGAGGTAAGAACACCTTTTCCCGTTTATTTACTGTACGATCAGCAACTATACTAGAGATCACAGGTTGCGATTTTTGGGTCGTGCTGAATTTTGAATCACCGACAATGATATCCTACCCAAATTCTGGCCCTTCCTCTTCCCACCAAACGTTTCACTCCCTGTTTCCTCTTCTTTTTCTTTTTCTTCTTCTTTTTCTTACTTATACTTCCTGTTGTAAATTAAACCCTTCTTTATATATACATATACATACATTACTCTACTGTAAATACCCAAGGATCCATTCTTTTAAACAATCCCATGTCTTCTACAGCCGTTCGGTAGGAATTTTTTCTTTCTAATATCCCATCTTTAACTATACAGACTAACGTCCTTCTTTCTAGTGTTGCTCTTCGTGTTCGTCCACTAACACAAAAAGAGCAGCTTTCGAACTGCACAGAATGTATATCATTTATACCACAACAACCACAAATCATTATTGGCAAAGACCATTCGTTCACATATGACTATGTGTTTGACACCCAAACGCCACAGCATGTTCTTTACCAGTCGAGCGTGACGCCTTTACTGGAAAAATTCATGGAAGGGTAAATCACACTCTACAGAAGCTGACGAATCCGCTCACTCTCCTCCTTATTTTATGTACCGTCATTATCCAGATACAACGCCACAATCCTCGCTTATGGGTATGATCTGCATGATTATCATCGCTTCATTTATTCATTTTCCGTTATAGTCAAACAGGCTCTGGAAAGACCTACAGTATGGGTACCGCCCTTGATGTTGATATAACCAATTCCGAAAATCAGGGTAAATCAAAACGCTTATCTAACACGCTTCTTTTAACCTTTTCTTCAATACATAGGTATAGTCCCAAGGTTTATCAGGGATCTATTTCGAGGACTTGAAAGGAAGCAACATGAAATCCAAGGGGATTTTGAGTATCAAGTTTATGTTTCTTTCTTGGAGCTATACAACGAGGATCTTGTAGATTTGTTAAATATGGAGCAGATCAGTCACAATAGGAAGCGTACAAACTCAGGCACAAGTGTGTGCGAAATAGCAATACGTGAAGATGTGCAAGGCAACATTTATTGGACCGGTGTACGAGAAGAACCGTGTTTCAACCCCGACGATCTGCTGGGCTTCCTCGCGAAGGGGTCACTATGTCGTACAACAGGTTCCACAGACATGAACGCCGTCTCATCTCGATCACACGCCATCTTTTCGATCATCCTCAAACAACAACTTCCTGAAACGGACCAGGCGCAGCCTTCTTCAGACTCTCGCAGGACTTTAGTCAGCAAGTTTCATTTTGTCGATTTGGCAGGCTCAGAAAGAGTAAGCGTGTAAAGTGTGATCCTAATTTGTCTCATACAAACATCGCTAATAGTTAAAACGAACAAATGCTCAAGGGGACCGTGCTCGTGAAGGAATTGCTATTAATTCTGGCCTACTTGCACTTGGAAATGTGATCAGTGCGCTAGGTGACGAATCTCGTCGCTCCATGCATGTCCCTTACCGCGACTCGAAATTGACACGACTTTTGCAAGATTCTCTCGGAGGCAATTCCCAAACATTGATGCTTGCATGTGTGTCACCTTCCGATTCTAATTTCATGGAGACCTTAAGTACTTTGAAGTACGCAAACCGCGCAAGAAATATAAAGAACCGAGTAGCAATCAATCAGGAGTTTGCTGGTTCATCTGTTGAAGTCAACCAGTTGCGAGCTCAGATCGCACGACTTAAGATGGAACTAAATGCAATGCGAGCTTGCGGCCCAACTATGATAATGAACGATAGCAATGAACAGATACTTTCTCTTCAACAAGAGAACAAACGTCTCAAGACAAGGATACAGCAGACGACCGATGAGCTTTGCGAAGTTGCAACAGAACGTGACGCGCTGTTGATGGAACGTGAAGCAGGTCAAGACTGGCCCAAGCTAACAGAGCTTCTAATGAAAGAAGATGACGGAGAGAACAGAGCAAATGACACTACCAGATCGTTCCCGATCATCGCACAGTATCAACGTACTATCCAGGAGCTTCGACAAGAACTAGCCGATACCAAACAACGGCTTGAGTTTTCAGAGACAGCGCGGCAACCTATGATGCAGGCTTTAGCCATGGCCTCAAACTTGACGCCATCAGCGTCTCATTGTGGGCTATTTTCCGCCCGGCCTCCAGTCATATGCAGTTCATCTCAGCATAGTACGCACTCCCAGCGTCGTCGTACAACCGCCACAGGACGTCGCCGTCGCGTCAACGCTGGTTCAAAGCATTCCAAGGTCTTCAGGACTACACGTCGGTCCAAAGTTCCTAGTGTGTCAGCAAGCCGTCGCCGCCAGTTGGATTTTGATGATCAGCGATTTAATGGTTCTTCTTCCAAGACGCAGCCGATCGAGGCTAAGAACAGCCCAATGCGTCCAAAGCAAGTATCTAACGCAAATGATGATAATGACGATATTGAATCTTGGCTTAAACGTACCATGGGCTCTATCAATGCTTCTTTATCGCATGATATCCAATCCGAAGTACGATTTTCCATTCAGAAGGCAAAAGCCGAGATCGACAAAGGTCTAAAGGTGTTAGAGGACGTTAAGGTAAGAGGTCCTTTCTGATGGGACCGAGATATAATTTTTTTTTTTTTTTTTTTTTTTTAAAACAGCAGCCTAAAGACATCAATGCTAACGATCAGGTAACTACGAGAACACGTTTCCATGTAACCATACTAAATCAATGTTTTTCTTTGTACCTTAGCAACAAGAGAGTGGTGATGAAGAGGAGATGCTGATCAAAATGAGAACTGAAGAAAGCTTGATGATGCTGTCGGAGATGATGGAAGGACTTGAAGATGTAAGTTGCTAACGTGGCTTGATTGCAATTTCTGATTAATTGGTTGCAGGACCATAAGGTACCTACAGAGAGATACCCGCAGGTGCCGCGGCGCAATTCGAACACGAACCCGGAAGATGCAGAAGTACCTGAGTTCACTAAGGAAGAGAACCCTCAGTTCTATCGTCTTATTCAACAAATTCAGGATGATATCCATGTCAAAGAAGAGCTAGTATCCCAACTGGAGAGAAGTGAAGCTGAATACGATGAAATGCGCGTCCGATTCAAGCAGAAGTTATACAGTCTCAGAGAAGAGATTCTAACGGCTCAATACGAACGTGACCAAGCAATGCGAAGATCAAGCTACGCCCAATCCAAAGATACCGCTTTTGCTCAGCGCGAGAAGCAACAACTGTCAGAGAGATGCTACGCCTATGAACAGGAGATCAAGCGACTTATGTCACAGCTTTCAAACTTGCGGCGCAAATACTCCCAGACAACAGCCGCAATTCAGTCATCCCGTAACCAGAATGAAACAATGCTCCGAACGCTGCGTGTAAATGTTGAGGCGCTCAAAGTGGAAAAACGGCGCATGATCAAACGTATGCGTACCGAAGCAGAGCGCGTGAAAGAGCAGCTGACCGCTCATGAGCGTGAGATCCAGCAGCTACGACGTAGACAAGCCCAGGACGCGGAGACAAAGCGTCGGCTGGAAAACGAAAAGCAACAACAACATGTCCTTCTTCAGAAACGAACCAAAGACCTTGCACTAACAACCGACCGGTTGAAACAGCTTGTGCAGATCGTTAACAACGTGATTTACGAAGGCGCACCTGTGGACGAGAAACTGTTGAGCAAGTACGCCATGCTTGCTGATATTCCAGCAAATCCACGACAGGGCCACAAACGCAAATCCAAGAAAAACAAGAACACGGTCGAAGTTAGAGCTGCAAAGAAGAAGAGCCTCCTTGATCGTGCGTTGTTTCAGTTTATCCAGGGCAAGCAAGCAATTTTAGAAATGCGGCAACTGATCTATAAACGCGACGAGCTGGCAAGCCAGAGAGCCGAGATTCTAGCGGAACGAGACCATCTTCTTGCTGGACAAGATTTGGCTGTCGAACCTCTGGATCAAGCAGTTCAACAATTCATGGATGAACGACTGGAAACCATCGTGGCCGAGATTTCCTATCTGAATACTCGAATTCATGCGTTACAAAACGATGCTGCCCATGAAATGATGCAGGATGATGAGCAAGTTGTGTTACAAGACCTTTCATCAGCTGCGCGGGCCTCAAAACATGTGAAATTTGCCGATCAGATGGCTGAGGACATTGAAGACCATTCCACAGCAAAAGAGGACAATGGATGGCAGGATATGGACGCACTCGAGACACGATACAGTCTTCCTCCAAACGCTGACCCGGATACGTCACATGATATGGTGGCAAGGCTGCTGAAATCTCTTACTGCCGATGAATCCGAGCGAGTGATGGAAGCCTTGATCGACGACATAGTCGCTTTGCGTATGGGTGAATACAATCGACAGGTTACAATGCAGCAACTTGAGAAGACAGCCCAGGACCTCCGTAGAGCTTTGATCATTATGAAAAAGACAGCTATTAACACCACTATTGCGAACGAAAAGAAGATTCGAAAGCTACGAAGGTCAAGCCGGCGCTTATCAACGACAGGAAGTATGAGTTCCAAGCTCAGCTCGCTTTCCGACGAAATTGCAGATGATGATTCTGCTATTGATTTGGATATCGAGGATAAATATCAACGTGGATGTACCATCTTTGATAAGATTTATGATGACGGTATCAGAGGCGTCATAAAGACGCCAACATGGGATGATGAAGATGAAGACCAAAATGCAGGAAATATGCAGACGCAGGCAGATGCGGACGAGTCCACGACGATTGTAAGTGGTTCTTATGTTCCTGCAAAGCCTATCCGACCGCAATCGGTTGCTGCCAATGTGATGGACAGAGCTGCCTCATCTGGTACAGGAGCGGCATCGGGAACAGGTCCCGTGAAGCCATCCATTTCGCCTATTGTTCGCCGCCGAGACTCTATGTCTTCGCCTGAGCAGTTTCTCCAAGAAATGCTACAAAGTGGCATGCGGGTAGCTAAAGATATCCTTCCTCCTCCACCCTCTCCAGTTATGAAACCTGCGAGTGTTACCGGGCGATCTCAAGGGGACCGTGATTCGTCCACAGCAGGGTCTGTGCGCAGTGGTTGCCTTCGTCGATCCTCTGTTCAATCCGATACTATGTCATGGTCAACTTCTGGATCGAGTGAACATAGCATGGTCGGTCTTTATACTGGTAACAAGGCCTCAGGTGCAACGCCATCCGTAGCGCTTGGAACCACGCCGGTGTCAGCTGTGCGTCGACGTGCTCAGTCCATGCAGCAACCCTTACAACATCTTCCAGCGACCAACAGCTCCAGACGAAGGCTTTCTCTACGAGAGTTAAGCTTAGGTGCTGGCAGCGGCACTAATGGAATTATTCAGCCATCACCTCTTCAGCAAAACTATGTTCCTTCAGCTGCAGAGCAATATGATTCACCTAGGACAAACAGTAGTATGGCACTGATTCCAGTCTTTAATAAGGATCCGATATCTTCTGTATCCGTGCGTCATAATTCTGCTTATGGAGTTTCTACGAAAGCAAACAGACCTTCGACTGCGATGGCTTTCCATCAGTCTTCCATTGCCTCTCAGCAACGCGTAGCTAACCCATCATGCGACATGACCAGACGATCATCCACACCTTCACCAGCTAATGTCTTCCATCGGCTGTCCTCGGTACATACCCAAGCTTCACAAGCGAAGAAACGAGCAAATTCCATTCATCGATTCTCATCTGGTAGCGTTGATGAATTACGTAGACGCTGGGATCTGGAACATCCGCGAAATGACGCCCCAGTTGCATAAAAGAAAAATGAAGAAAAAAGCTTTTGGATTGAAAATATATGCTTTGACATTCGCGTAGAACAGAAATTAAAAAAGTGAGTAATTTAATACACTTTTGTTCGCAAGTTTTATTTCACAAAATGAACAATACGATCCTTTTCATTCAATGGAGCCAGGCGATGATTTATGACTGCCAGTTCCATAAGTCTATTTTATTGTCAATTAAGTGTTTTACCATATGCCGTGAATGGAGATGCAATGTTTGGGAAACAAAGTATTTCTGTTCTGCTTTGCACGAATTGTTATTGAACACCCGCCCAATGGGATGCGCCGGGGGATGACAGCTGGTGTTGGGTAGGTTGTTATCCAGATCAGTTATGATTTCGGTGGGGAAACCCAGATGATAATCATCTGGGTTCCGATCAGAGCCTTTCCCATTTGCAGTAAGGATAAAGGGATTGCCATTTCGTTCTTTCCTCCCCATTTTCTCGATCTATATCCCTATCTTGCTCATGTTTTGGAAAGACTCGTCTTTGTCGGGAGCGCTCATACTGAGTTGTGGGGTCACCATGCTGTCACCGATGGCAACCGCTTGTGGCATGTGAGCTTTGACATGAGTAAAACTTCTCCATCAGCCTAATGAGCTAATGTTTTGCATTGCAAAAGTTCTGTTCACAACGAAGTGACCCACCGAGCACTCGAGCTATTTCCCTCTCACTCTACCGTGCAGCATCTATACAGAAATATGCTGACCCAATCTCCTGGCTATGTTCAAGCCGGTTCCTTTTTCCCGGACTGGTTGGTTAAAAAAGAAAACAGGGTTAAGGTGCTTTCTATGACTTGCGCACTAAGTCAGGAAGAATGGGAACTGTAGGGGTTATCAATGTTTAGGCTATCGCCAGCAATCAGAGGACGGTAAGCCCCCGTCACCTCATTTGTAAAAACGGTACTTAATTGACTGTATCCAAGCTCATTGGGCACCATTTATTAAGACGGCTGTGCACTATATTCGGGAGACATATCCCCGACCTTGGCATGGTCCAGATATCAAGGTGAAAACACACAATTGGCAGAGGGAGAGAGATCATCTCCTGGCTGACTAACCAACTTTTTCTTTTTGGTAACCCCGGGAGCAGGGACTTATTGCCTTTGTATTTTCCATCATGTCGCATGACTTAGCCGACGTACAATGGCATAGTTTACGTGGATTACAGGACTATTTTATTCATGCGATGGCCCATATGAATTTCGATGGGAACATAGAACAGGCACATATGGCTGCCGACACGGGGGCAGAGTTCACATTAAGACATTTTAGTCCGCTGGAATACATGAACGAGACGTGGCAAGTGCCTGTACGTGATATGATCAATATCTACCGTCAGTATTATGAGGGGACCTCTACGCCGATTCCCTCGGAGAATGACCTTAAACATTGCATGGCAGTCGGTTTCCTGGCTTCTAAAATCGATGTAAAGCTGGGGCATGTTATGTTTGGCTATTATGGCTCGAAAAGCCCATTTTTAATTGAGCAGCTAATTAACTACCATAAAGGAGGTAAAGCTCTTCTTGTATTTTTCAATGAATTTGGGAAGTCTCTCATAGCCGACAATTAAAGGGCTACAAGACATGTCGGCAAGCGTTACAGAATGTTTCAATGACATGATACATGGTTTCGAGCATGGAGGCTATCCTAATAACATTTTATGCACAACGTATTTGGATGACAAATCCCCGGGAGCAGGACCGAAATGCCCCACTGTTGATGCCGCAAGGGACTATTACCAATTAGCGCAAAAACACAACCTTATCTTCTATGAGACATACGATGAAGCAAAAGGCACATTAACACTCACAGTAAACACCTCTGACATCGACACAATCGAACACGGAGCAGAATCACTATTACCCGTCACCCAACTATTTCAGTCATCAGATACCCGGCAACAGCAGGTGGTGATCCAGTCATCAAATGACAAAGTGTCTGCCAAGGACTGCCGCATCGTGAGCAGAGAAGACCAGTCTCATGCTGTCGTTACCCTCTCTCTCCCAGTCTCATCGGTAGCCGTTGGCTATTCAACAACTACCGGTGATTTCAACGGCGATGGTCAACTTGACTTAGCAATTTCCGCTCCTTATCTTAGCGACCATGCAGATAGCCTCACGCAAGGGAAAGAGAGTCTAATGACAGGCACTGTCTTCATAGTGAATGGCACGAATGCGCGCCTGACCAGGGGTGACAGAGTGTCCATTGGTGACATCCGAAGAGAGTCTATGTTGATTCTGAAAGGCAACGATCCACTTGGTCGCTTTGGATGGTCTACAGCCACCGTTGATTTTAATCAAGATGGACTGGATGACCTGGCTGTAGCAGCTCCTTTTGCGGACGGTCTTGCGGGAAAAATTGACATATTTTTTGGTCACCGTGGGTCTAAAGGTTTATCCACCAAAGCAGATATAGAAATCAAGCTCCAGTTAGGGGAGAATGATGTGGAGGGCTTTGGTTTTCATCTAGCGGGCCTAGATGTTGATTCTGATGGCTATACTGACTTAGTGGTGGGATGTCCCTATTGTTCTGTCGGGGACCAACGACAAGTAAGTAAAGCAGATTGCAGTTTAAGTGTGGCGTTCTTTTCTCTTTGTTGGGTTTGACTCTCGCAAACTAGGCTGGTGCAGTTCATATCTTTAAAAGTCGCCCAGAGCCCGCATCGAAGTTAAACAAATCGGACCTGGTCCTGGTCAGTCCGCATGTCATGGGTTATGAACATTTTGGAAGCGCTGTGGAATTTGTAACGTCCAATAAGTACGAGGACACGCTTGTAGTGGGAGCACCGGGTTCGGAAATAGATGGACAACAGCAAGTTGGTCGTGTTTATGGATTTCATCTACAAGGAAAGCCCACACCGCGTCTAGCGTGGAGTTTAAGTGGAAAGCAGAAATTCCAACAATTTGGCAGGTTATGTCTCGCGGAGTCAACCAAACAAAAGACAAACTTAGTTTCTAAATTTTTTGCCTTTTTTGTCTAGTGTGATTGCGGCTGGAAAGAGCGGGAATACAAAGGGTTTAATCGCGATAAGTAGCCCATCTGAGGTAGTACAATCGTATGGGATGTACAAACAGGTTGAGACCCACCACCCCACCGTAGGATACCCATTTCATATTCAAGAAATTCTGGCAAGCAGGCGTTGTACGTGTATATGACTGGAATGAGTTGCAAGCGAATGAAGGGGATTTGAACTTGGAAACTGCCCTGTTAAAGCAAATGAGTGGACGAGAAATAGCTGGTCATCTAGGCGCTTCTGTTGCCTTCTTCGAAAATGAAAAGCACTCCGGTCTTTGGATTGGTGAGCCTATGGCAGATAAAGGTCAGGACAAGGGCTACATCGCCATAGATACCATTACCTTACTGAGACAGTGTTCAATTAGAACGAGGTCGAGTGTATCAATGGTCGGTTGACAATAATGATGTGCAATGCATCAAGGATGCAGCCTTGTTGGTAAGAAATGGAGAAGTAATGGTTTTCCCAATAATGGGTTTCGTTCCTGAAATGGATTTGAAAAATACTAGGGCCGATTTGGGTCTCAGGTCGGATCTTTAGGATCAGATGCCATCAGCATTACTTCCCAGCATTACAGTGATGGTGCTAGGTAATTAAAAAGTCTCTTTAATTTATCAAGATGAAGAAACTGACAGGCAGCACAAAAAGACTTTCAGGTGCTGTGCATCTGTTGCAGACATCTCTTCCTAAGGAAGTAAAGGCAGTGAAACAATAGGACACTTTAGCTGACACATATTATGCGCTTTTGGTAATCGGATTTCGCAGTTGCCCTGAACGTGGCCCAATGTCTCAGGCGGAAACTCTATATATAAGTTACCCTTGTTTCTACACTTTCTTACCCCCTTTTCCCCCTTCTCCTAATATTACTATCATCGATTCCTTCATTATGCCTCGAACAAAGAGATCCACGCATTATCCATCCGACTCGAAAGTATTTCGTTGCTCTGGCTTCGGTGATTGCAGAATGAGTTTCACTCGAAGAGAACACCTGGCTCGTCATGCCCGGAAACATACAGGAGAGGCATGTGTATACTGATAAATAAGTGAGATAGTTTATAAGACTCAGCTTGGCTAATGTTGATTTATCGTTCGAATTAAATAATAAAAGAAACCGTTTGAGTGCACTGTTGATGGTTGTCACCGAACATTCAGCCGCTATGACAACATGAAACAACATCGGCAGACACACGAACGACCAAGAATGACCAAACGACCTTCCCTCCCTCAAATTCATCCAATGAAAATAATCGAACAACAGCCATTTACCAACCAAGGCAGGGTGGTTGAAACGCACGACCCGTTGCTTCCTTGGCCCTTGCTGAGTCATCCAAAACTACTACCCATGGAACCAACACCTTCAAACCATTATTCCGTCGGCGAAACTTGGCAGTTGACAAGGCGATCATCTCTTTCAGGGGAAAGTACTTCAACAAGCGCCTCATGGCCTGTTGAACAGGATAAGCTACATATTCCTAACTTGATGGAGCCACACCCAGAGATTGGAGGCTGCTTATTGGCTGACGTTCCATATCCATACGCAAGCCAGACTTCTTACACACACACGTTTCGGCATCAAGTATTGCTTACCAAGGAATCTTGGTTACGAAGCAGTGCACGAGCTTAACCCGATGATACAGGCTTGTATTATCTCAAACCCCCATATTCATAGTCATTCTTGTAATTCTGTTATATACGGCATCCAGGGATATGATCTTATTGCATAGATCTGTCCCATAATTGTATAATGATTCATTGATTCTTTTTCGATCCCTATTATCCAAGTATTTTCGGCTGATATTTCTCGTTGCTAATTGACTGCTGCAGTATACACTGATTTGCTTCTTCTTCTCTTTTCTTTTACCGATTTCAATCGAACATGAGTAACATTTATACAGCTGCACCATCTGATACAAATGTTTTCTGCTGGTAAGCGCTTTCTGTGGCGCCAACCCCTGAAGCCGCTGTACCTGTCTGGGCACCAGATCCACCCATTACTTCGTTAAACGTCGATTTTCTCATGTTACTGGGGGCTTCAACTCCAGGGACAAAGTGAAGTACAACATAAACCAAACCAACAAGAGCCACCTAATGAAACTCCTTGCGTCAATGGGCTGCCATGCCGGAAAGCAACTTACAATGACACCTGAGGCTATGGATAGTGCACTATAACCGAGATTGATGCAGCCAATGCTAAAAGAAGAAGAAAAAATGGTTAATCCGTAGTTGTGCCCGTTTTGCAGAACCTTACAAAATGTAAACTTTGAAAAAGTGAGCCCAAATCAAGGAATCGATCATTTCTATTTCCGACACTACTTACATACGCCACGACCAAGGAACGAGAACATAAAAGATGCATATTGGATGATTTCTTTTGGCAATTTGAATTCGAAAACGCCTGTCATAATACCGAAAAGTCTACAAGAAGATCAATGAGTACTAGGAGGACGCTTGAAAGCTATTTTACATGCAGAAGATGCCTTGAATGAAGTTAGGAAAGCCTAAACAGATCAATGAGAATGCATAATCAGTGGGATCGTTTTGATTCGTGATTACCACCGGGAATAATTGTGGCGACGCCACCAATAACCATAAAAATGGCAACAACAATATTCACTATACGCCAAACAAGAGTAATGTCGACCATGTTGTTAAGATAACTGGAAAGAAAAGCACTTTAGTATTCGAAGGTTGCACAAATATAAAGTGCTTATTACAGCGTCTTGCACAAGACCGCCCAGGATGACTAGCTATTGTCGTGCAGTGCTAGCCTAAGTAGTAAGAAGGAAAATTTGTAGACCCTGGTTTTTCTGGTTTTATTAACAGTTATCCAAATAGCGTATTCATGCATTCAGTATGATATAATGCAGGAAAAAAAAAGCAAAAACAGAATGTGTAAGAGTATTTTTACATATTGTTCCATCACGATGTATGTTGTTGACACCAGACCGTCAGCATGTTGCGCATCTCGTTACTTACATCGCATGCTAGAATGCTTGGATGATCGAGTCTCGCACCTGCCTTGGCCATGAGTTCCGCGAGACTCAGATCGTTTTTTCGGATGACACTCTGTAACCCTCGTATAGCACCCATGCTGTTTGGATCAGCGCCATGTTTCAGTAAGACCTGAACCATTTCGATCTTTTGAGCCCGCAAAGCGTCTCTGAGAGGCATGCCCCGACCCGTGTCGGGATCAACTCCCTCTTGCTGCAGAAGGATCTCTACAACGACTGGACAATCGCGGCGACAAGCGAGACGTAACGGCCACGATTGATTCCATCTCGGATTCGCTCCAGCATCGAGTAGTGACTGGAGACTACGGATATCTCCGTTCGATATGGCTGACAGAAGCGGTGCATTTCTATTTGCCTGCGGATCGGCTCCTGCCTGAAGCAGCTGCTCTACGATCTTCCAATGGCCTCGATGGGTCGCATTTTGAAGTGCCGCATCATTGTAAGCATGTACGTCTGCTCCAGGAAGCAGTAGCTCAACCAGTTCGGAATAGCCCTGGAGACATGCCCGTCGTAGATGACGTTCACGGTGGCCATGAACATCACATCCATAATAAGTCATAAGATGACGGACCGTCTCTATCTGATTTTCTGTGCAGGCCAATGCCAGGGCTAGACAGTCTCCATTGGGTTGGTTGATATCCACATGGTAAACACGTATCAATAAATCGATCAGATTCGTTGCGCCGTTGGTGGCAGCGATGTTTAGGAAATGGCTCCGTGTTTTTGGGTCTGTGATCGCTTGAAGAATAATATGGCCTAGTTTGCTATCATTACGTTCACATGCTTTCCAAAAGAGCCAATTATCGTCTGCTGCAGGATCGCATTTGAGTTTGAATAGATTGTCAATGACGTCTAGGTTCACCATCCGACATGCCATGGCTCGTTCGCCTAATGCAGCGGCTGGACCGAATCGATGCAGAAGATAATGAGCACGAACTACTGACGATTGGGACAGATGCCAGTAGAAGCGTGACACGACAGGGAATTGAGGGTTTTGAGCAAGCACAAAAATAGCAGTCTGGAGTTCAACTGGCAGGTCGCATAATCTGCTCATATGAGCGGGTTGTTGCCGCAACGAAGTTTGATCCCTTTGCTAACCAGAAGCTCCAAAAATCAGTGGGGTGACTTGCTTCCTGCTGGATGATCCAAGTGCTGGAAATCTTACCGTAACAATTCTCTTTCTCTCTTTCTCCCTGTCTATAACTATGTCTCTGCAACTCAGGCATAAGTGAAGCAACCAAAGGAAAGTATGAATTGGCCTTGCATCTCTGGACGACAAAAACAGCTTACATAGACTTTCTAGCGGTTCTCTCTGACGGACATTTATGCGCTCGAACATTTTCAAGTCCGTTGTCTGCCCGCTTCCCAAATTGGAACATAATTACCTTCGAGGAGCTTTGTTCTTTTGCGTCTCCGGATGGAAGCAGCTTGATTCTAAAAACAAGTTCGGATGTGCTGCAGCTATCAACACCGCGAACAGGAGGGTCATAGAAAAAAAAAACAGTGAAAAAGAGAGGCATGTCTTGGCAATAAAGCAGAGAATATCTTTCTCGGTAGGTATATATAGTTGGTTAGTAACGTTGTGGAGGGACAAGGGCGCCTTCGAAATGTATCGGAAAAGCTGAAGGAACTGGGAAGCTTCTGTGTCTTTTCTCGATTCCCAATGCCGCACTGTCAAATTGCTTGGCAGATCTGCTGGAAAGCTCAAATGACATTGGCTGAAATATGAACCGCTGAGATATTCCCGGCTTGTTGCAGAAATGAGTTGAACCCTTCTTTTCTTTACTGTTCCACCTTAGTAGCAATGGGACTGGAAGATATTCCAACCAATGCCACGGCCGGAGACGAACCCATGGAGGAGGAAATGTGGTCCTCTTGGGCACTCTTGATATTAATGACCTTGTTAATTGGCGCATTGTGGACGAGTTATTACTTACAGCTACGAAAAATTCGAGCCATACATGAGACAGTCATTTCTATCATGGCAGGTACTTTATCATTGACATCCACTGAAGGATCGCTTTGTGCCTTTACTGAGGCGGTTTTGTGCAGGCATGATTGTCGGCCTTATCATCAAATTGTCTCCGGGTACTATCATTCAACGTATGATGCAATTCAACCAAGGTTATTTCTTCAACTTATTACTACCGCCAATCATCCTGAATTCCGGATACGAGCTGAAACGAGTACGTACATCGCTGGAAATCATTATCTACCAAGATGTTCTAAAGTTTCATTGCTTCACAGCGGCATTTTTTCCTTAATTTCGGTACCATTCTGACATTTGCCATGGTGGGCACTTTTATCGCAGCTATTGTTACAGGGTAAGTATTGGGGAGAAAAATATATGGTTTATGATAAGCGATCTTATGCATTTGGATATGTCAGCGTTCTCACATACCTCTGGGCATTCTTCCATCCTGAAGGGATTCATATCAGTTTTTTGGACAGCATGATTTTTGGATCCATTTTATCGGCTACGGACCCTGTGACGATCTTGGCTATCTTTGCACAACTCAATGTCGATCCTCAACTCTTTTCAATTATATCTGGTGAATCACTACTTAATGACGCAGTAGCCATTGTGCTCTCGGAGTAAGTGTAATTTTGTGTAATTTCCCTGATTATCTTACGGAAACGTGTTTGAACAGTACACTTCGGAAGTTTCGGGGTCAAGAATTACATGCTATTAACATATTTAAAGGTATCGGTCTCTTTCTCGGTGTATTTTGGGCATCGACATTCATTGGGATCCTGTTTGGAATTGTTGTTGCATTGATGCTCAAGTATTCTCAACTGCATCGCTATGCTAATATTGAAGCATGCTTAATCAGTTTGATGGCTTATAGTAGCTACTTGTTCTCAAATGGCGCACAGATGTCAGGTATGTGACCGACCGAAATGAACGAAACAGTATCCTGAATGCTGTTCAGGCATTGTGACGCTCTTGTTCACTGGTATCACGTTGAAGCATTATGCGTACGACAACATGTCTTTACGAACGAAAAGGGCCACAAAATACGTCTTCCAGATTCTGTCACAGCTCTCAGAAAATTTCATTTTTATCTACCTGGGCGTCAATCTTTTCACACAGACAGATTTAGATTATAAGCCATTATTTATCATGGTGACAACTGTAAGTATATTTAATAAACCTGGTTGTTTTCATTCTGACTCCCGGTTATGTAGGTTTTCATTTGTATTGCTCGCTACTTTTCAGTTGCACCATTGTCAGCGCTGATCAATGCAGTTTGCCGTGCACTTGGAAAACCTGAGCAATTGCCACGCTCACATCAGTTGATGGTGTTTTGGGCTGGTCTTCGAGGAGCAGTAGCCTTTGCACTGGCCTCAGGTCTTACAGGAGAAAGTGGTCCGGCAATGCGTACAACGATTCTTGCGGTTGTAGTTCTTACGGTACTTATTTTTGGTGGAACAACAAATCGTATGCTTCAAGTGCTCGAGATCAAAACGGGCGTGCAAGAGCCGGATGATTCATGTAGCGAGGATGAAGAAGACCATTTACCGGAACGTCAAACAAATCCTCGTCGGGGGCGTAATGCATCAAGCGAGCATTTATTAAATATTAGTGACGATGACAACGATCATGACGAGGATTTCCAAGCACGATCCTCACGATTTGGAAATTATTCTATGGATGTATCTATCGGAGGGCTACTCTCAGGTCCCTTGGGTGATCCAATTCCTGATCCCGGGCCGCCTCATTGGTTCATGTCGTTTGATGAGAAATGGCTCAAACCATTATTCACGAAACGCCATATTCAACAGCGGAACCAAACATTAGCAGAATACTGGAAAGAGAAACGACGAAAGATGGATCGTGCTAATCGGAATATGCTTGCTGGTATACGAGGTATGGGTCTCGGTACCTCTTCTATGGACCATTTCGGAGATCAGGACGGAGAAGCTGTCAATTTGGGTACGGTGCATGCCACTGGTGATTTAAGCAATACAGGATCTTCGGGATTTCCCCGAACGACGTTAACTGGCTATGGTCAGACAAGTTCCAGTCCAACGTCAGGCAAACTTGTAGTGGGTTCGGGCAGGGTTTTTGGAAGATCCCCATCAGGTTCTCCTGATAAATAAGCTTCACAACCAATATTTCATAATAAAAACTTAACATCATACCCGAATATTTTGGATAATAACTGTACAAACTATATTTAACCTACGATGGATTGGTTTTTGCGTAGGTTGTGATATAGTGAAAACATGATGTAATTATATAATATCTAAACGTCTCGTGCCTATCTCCTCACTTCCAGACATATATGACGAGCTATCAGGGACCTATATACGGGGAGATTCCCTTATTTTCTTTGGATCCGTGTCGGAACGAAAGCCCGGGATACCGATTATCTTTAGGAGCGTTTTGGCTTTAGTATCCATTAGTAGTACGGTGCTATTCCCGGATAACCGGAAAATGGTATTTGTGGTGGGTAGGCACCGTAGGATGGTTGCTGCTGCGGCCAGTAAGTCACGGGAAACTGAGCCATCTGCTGAAAGGCCATCATGGGTGGCGGCGTATACACCAGTGAAGACTGATGATGATATGACATTGGATAATGACCATATGGCTGATACTGATATATTGACGGGTTTCGATAAGAAATCATTTGTGGCTGTTCCTGCTGGTATTGTTGATACTGTTGTTGATACTGCTGCTGTTGCTGCTGCTGATATTGCTGTTGTTGTGGGGGATGTTCGCGAAGTTTATGCAGCCCATAAGCAACAGCGGCCGAGATACCTGCATCTCTCCAGAAATGTGGCTGCTCGCCGTGGTCCACCTCGTGCTTTCTCAACAGAGCCTCTGTTCCTACGAACGCTGCAGCATTAAATAGCCAATCAAACGAACTGTGTGTATGAGGAGGATAGGGATAATGCTGCTGCTGCGGATGAATGAACTGTTGGACCAAGCCGCTGACGAATGGATTCATAACAAGCCAAACAAAAAGAGAAAAAAGAAGAGAGAAAGAAAGAGTGCGTGTGCGAAATCGCGGGAGCATCAGGTATTTTTTAATCAGCAGGGTATGACCATTTTGACTTCGTCGGAGTCTCTTCGAGACGTCCCGAGATCTAATGATACCCACCTCTGCCCGTGCCTGTCATTCACCTCGAGTTTTATAGTAACGGTATTTAAGATGTTCTACAAAGGGTAAGAATCCCATTTTTAAGAATCCCAGGTAGCAATTCTCCTGATAAAAAAAACATTGACGAAACTAGATACGCCGCTGAATATAGTCTTGCCATACACCTAATTAACTACAAGAATTCTATTATCCGTTGACAAGTCAATTGCACATTCAAGCATGTCTACTAATGTAAGGTAAAGCTGTTGGAGCTTGCCAGTTACGTGTAACAAATATTTTAATGTGACACGCTGAAAGGAATCCAAGTTCTCTTTATAGATTAGATTAGGTGCGTTAAGGTTGATCTTGCCGCACGGATCAACGAGTCAACCATGATAACAGCGGCCGTCAATCCTAAAAGACATCAGAGAGCTGTATCCCAAGCCTATTATCGTACCAATATGCCACGTCAATATCGCGACTGATAAACCGTTAGTGCACGGATTAGACGGTAACACTTCCGAACCTTGGCGGAGACAGCCATGATAACTGACAAACTATCATGCGGACGACGCAAATTAGAAATCGAGCATGAAACATTATCACTTAGGTTTAGTGCCATATTAAGCAGCCTAGCAACGGTAAAAATAAGCTTTAATAAGGATAAAAAAAATAAAGCAGCACGTCTTCGCCAAAAAGTACTGGCAGACTTGCCTGGGCGTTAACTTGGATGTCGACTATTGCATCTCTTCAGCTTGGGTAGGTAAAGCTCATGTGAACCAAAGCATGACTCTAAGAGGAAATCTCGCCTACTTTACCATATAGTAAGCTCGGAATGGCATTGCTGCCGTATTAGTCGGGTTCATAAAAAATTAGCCAAACTTTAAGCGCAAAACGAAAGATATATCATGTAGACTTGTAAAGCAAGTCTTTAGCTTAGTGCAGAAACCCTCGTTCAGCGTTCAAAAAGAAAAGTGAGAGTCTCAGAGTAAGGATATACATTTCCTGGTTTGGAATATGACGTTTTGGCATAAGGTTGGTTCCACCAAAAGCACGTAAGCACTTCAATGCCATGCACTACCATGCATGCATGGGCGGAAAGTACTTTAATGCAGAGATCCTATTGGTCGTTATGGCTCCCTAGGGTTTTACCTGCCCATATGGATAAACAGTTCATTAACGTTAATCATAGATCGTAGAAGTAAGTCACTATAAACAGAATAACTATAATGCATAAGAGTAAATATGAACGTCGCTAGATAACGGAGGGACGGAGCCTGTCATAATGGTCCACACAGTCATAAAAAAATGCTTCTTGTATCGTTTAACCAAGCCAAAACCAAAAATAACTTACAGTCGCACATAAGCTATATTTTTGCGGACACATAGAATTAGTTACAGAATGCCGAGAGGAAAACCACCGAGAACAAACTCTCAGTTATCAGATCGGAAACCCGCGTTGATGTACATGTCAACGTGCGCTTTTCATTCTTTTTATCGTTCCATTATCGGCAAATCCCATTGGAAACGAGTTGCAGAACTCTTCCATAATTTAGCCAGAAGCCCACATTCTTATCCCGTTTGTGATAAGTCTAGAAGGGCCATGGCCTACAGAGATGGGGACCAACAGTTGCAACTCTGGTTGGTTCAAGTGGATTTGGACCCTTAAAAAACAAAAGTGAACTGCTTTAATACTATTTCTGGATTGTTCGTTAATTGATTGATTCAGAAATCAGGGAATATTGCAATAAATCGGAAGTCGACTCAAATCGATGATTATTCACCCCTATGCATCACTTCTTGAGATTTGGTCATCATAATTTGTGTAATAACTCTTAGCTGCCATTTCAAGAATTCGAAACTTTCCTATTTCTGGGATGAATCTACCTGCAGCATCCGTTATTAGGTTATATAGAGATATTAATCGCATCATTGACCCTCCGGTCTCAATTATAGACGCCCGTAGGCTAACATAAAGTATTGCGTTTCTGATAATTTCACGTGCCGACGCATCGCCTCCATTTGAGTTGTTTACCTGGAAAGTTGCTATGGCGTACTTGAAAACATGTGACCGGATCGGTTTTAAGCCTTTTCTATATCATAATCTATGGACCTACTGGATAACCTAACTATCTATCGAGTAGATAAAAATTCGCAATAATGAACTCGACCTAATGTTCATACATGCCATTGCAAATTACTAAAGTTATTAACCCTGTATGGAAAGGTACAGTTACGATACCACTGTTGCGTATCGACAGGGAGAAGGCAGATGCCGGTACTCAGAAATCATTAATTCAGTCTGAACCCAAGATTGTCTGTAATACTTGTATTTGTGAAAGCTAATGTTCATATCGCTATAGAGCCAACTCTTTGTTTCCTAGCTTACAAAGTTTATGCAGCAAAGTTGTTATTTTCTTGCTTGGTTGGTATCCATAGCGTAGCATTACAGTGTTTATTGCCAATGCCGAAAACTTTGGATACAGAACAGCAATGCTCTGTTTTTTTTTTTAGTCTCGGCTCTCTGGTAAGCATTTCGATATGCAACAAACAGTACAATATGTATCAGGTTACAGGAATTGGTTTCTGCTGGTTGTATTTGTGCCCATTACAAGAACTGCAGGATGGTGTCATTGAGCGAGTTATGCAAGATGTTTTAGGTTATGCTTACGCTGCATCTGTGCCTGACTGACAGATCCGATTGGTTTTTCCATTCTTTTTGAGTTTATTGAAAAGGAAAAAGAGGGGAGGGGAGTCTTTTGCTAGTATGAACGAAAGAGGGAGTAAAGATGAAGGAGAGAACGGTACAATGATGTGCACAGATAAAAGCGACATACAAATGAATAAAAACATAAGAAAGTCCATGAAGGAATGTATTCAGAGCCACCAGGATTCTTTCTCTTGACTATGAACGAACATGTCAATATCATCATCCTCTTCATGGTCTGGGTAAACGTGTGCAAATGGATCACACTCAGCATCTGCTGCTCTTTCTTCTTCTTCAATCATGTCTGACCACGAGGTTCCGGTTCCGCCGCTGAATATAGCCGAATCGAAGCTCACCTTGTCTAACTTCTGTGGTGCAGCCGTAGGAATATCCACAGGTGATAAGGGCTCTTCTTCGTCCGAGAATTCGTCGTCTGTGTCATCCAATACCAGGCGATCGAGGGCAAGAAATTGTTCTCTCATTTCAGCCACCGATGGCCGGTCAGCTGCATGGATCGAAAGGATCTTGGTAAGAAATCGGTAACAGGACATAGTCAGGGAAGGGAATAGTTGCTCTTTTAACATGATGGGATTACGCTTAAACTCAGCATAAGCCGGGTCCATGGATGTTGCTTCTTGCCAAGGATTTCTTCCAAAAATCAAGGCGAGCAGAAGGATCCCGAGACTCCAGGTGTCCGAAGCAGCAGCATCATAAGGAACCAAGATAGTTTGGTCATCATCGAAATGCTCCGGTGCCAGATACGTGGTTGAACCACATCCAAATTCCAGTGAATAGCGTTCACGCGTGGCCAATCCAAAATCGGCGACCTTACACACAAACTCATCGTCGTTGTCTTCGTCATCACACTTAAGAAGGATGTTTTCCAGTTTGATATCACGATGGTAGATATGTTGTGCATGCATATGTTCAACCCCTTCTAAGATTTGACTAAACACAGTCTTGACAAGCCGTTCATCGCGCACTGCGGATGGGTCACGGATAACGAAGTCGAAGAGGTCGCCTTGATCGCAGAGTTCCATTACCATAAAAATATATTTGTCGTCTTGTATCACGCGATGGAGGCCGAGTAGATAGGGATGTTTGAGGGAAGCTTGAATATCGATTTCGAGTTGTTGAAGTTGAAGTTGTTGGTGGTCCAGCCCAGATTTGCTGAGGATTTTGATAGCCACATAAGTATTGTCAGTCAGGCATTGGCCAAGAAATAGGCATCCGTAAGAACCCCTTCCAAGCTCCTCGAGGAGCTGGTAGTTGTCATCGATGACCTTGTCCACCATGGACGAAGATACCTCAGTCCAGTAATCTTGTTGTGTAACCATATGGAGTTGCGTTGATTTTCCTTCTTTGTCAGTTCTTTTGGGCTTGTGTAAGTTAGTTGTTTTTATCACTTTCTTTTTGGGTGCAAGAATAATTAACAGGTCAAAAGGTTTCTAAAGCGGGCTTTTTTCAATTTTTATATGTTTTGTTCAGGTGGAGTGTCGAACGCCGAAGGGCAAAGTCGAGTAAAAGTTGAAGCGAAGAATTACGGACATGGTACAATGAGGAAACAAGTTGTGGAAAAAAAGCCAGACGAGCCTTTTTCTTTTCTGGAATAGCTGTTGATATGCTATAGGGAGTTTCTTTGTTTTTCGGTCGGTGAATATTTTTGTTCTTGAGGTAGGTAAATCGGAAGAGGGTGAGTTCAGTGGATCAAGCGAGTTGCAATCATCTTGGGCAAACAAAGTAACGTTGGGTAATGTACAAAGGTTAAATGGGGAAGTTGTAAAACAAAAAGAATAAGAAGAAAAAGAAGAATATGGATAAGGGAAACAAAGGGATTATTTATCTCTTTGTGAATAGCGTGCGTAAACACACAGACTAGAGGGAAAAGAAATAGGGAATAAAAGAGGTCAAGGAGTGCGTTAGCAGTGGAAAAGCCAAAAAAGAGGAAAAACGTACTGCATGCTAACGAAAAAAAGAGAGGGAGAAAAGTACAATGTCAGCTACTCATTTTGATTGGTCAAAATGTAACTCAACATTTCGGACATGACGCAACAAAAACACAAGCACAGTGTCTTTTTAATGCCTCTGGGAACACAAGTCAACTTAATTAGGAAATTAGGTTACACTTAACACATCCTCGTTTTTTTCTATGTGCGTGGTTTGTTGTTGTTGTTGTTGGGTTAAAACATTGATCCTAACTATTTTCTCTCCTATTTTGTTCATCCGTCCTATCCAATAGAGTAAAACATCCTATTTGCAAATATCTCATCTTTCTCTTTCTGAACAGCGAGTTATAACTTCGCGATGGATGAATTGAACAATAGATATGATTCAATGATAACGGCATTAAATTTGCTTGAAACCGAACGATGCTTTCTTTTTCGTCTCTGTAATCTTCCCAGATGCAACTCATCTTGTAATTTGTTGGATTGTATTTGATCATATGGCCCCGTACAATTGGACTAAGATCCAAAACTGTATATCAACCTTAAATCAGCTAATGAAAAGTTCTAAGACCTGCTTCCTGCACATGACTCGATGACCAAATATCGTTAAACTCATATTACCCGTCTGAGATAAATATAGTCCATCGCTCACCCAAAGCACCGAGAGCTGTTCTACGTACACCTCTCTTATCTAATTAGATTGTTATTGAATCCTTTGTGCAACGAAGAATATGTATATAAAGTTTTTCACAAAACATGTCGCATACGTCGCCATTGTTATTGCCAAAGTTGGCCACTGTGTTACCAAGCACCATTTTGCTAATTTATAGGAATCTATTTCGCGAGACACGAAATGGGGCATCCCAACTTAGTTCTTCTTTTTCCCTTACTTAACGAATTCTGGAGTTATTAATTAGAGAAAACCTAGCGCAAAACGACACATATAACACAGAAATATGCCAATTAGGTTGCTATCGAGCTTGTGATGTCTATTGGGAACTTGACCCAAAAATAGATTACAGCTCGTGTTGGCATTAGACGACAAGGAAAAAAAAAGTATCCGGACATATCTGCGATAGACCGCTGTGCCGTACACATGGACAAACTGGGTTGGCCACGCTGTAGAAAATCAAAGGATTGATAGATGCAACGCACTTTAAATGTTTTGGCACTTGATCAGTAAAGATAAACAAGTTCAATAAACAGATATTAGCTAGTTGCTAAGCAGATATTAAGGAATCTCTTTTCGTTTATTGCCGTTCAGTGACTGTACAGATCTGATAGCAATTACTGACACGACGAAAGTTCAAATGGACGTGATACGGAATAAGCAAATTCCCGTTTCTGAGCGACGCATAGCTTGACAGTCAAAGACCATTCAGCGATGATTGAACATTGTGAGTGTCGCTAGACACCGGATATGTGTTCCGTGCCTGTTTGTTCAGAAATGAAACTAGTAGATTTTGAATGATTCGTCGACCAATCACAAACTTGATGTCCTAAGTAGTAATAGAAGGATTTGGTCTGCATTAAATCACAATATCTCCGATCCCCTTTTCCCCAAACTTTATGGGGAGAGGTTGCTGTTCTCGAGATGATTGCTACTTCATCTAGATCAAAAGATCGGTAAGCATATTAATCGATGTTTATCCAACCCCTCACAGGTTGTGTCAACAGATCTTTGCCAAAAGACCTTCCATAGAATAGCATTAGTGTGAGAGTCGATGTTTCAGATTGAAACCAACAACAAATGCATGCCCGGATTGACGTCGTGTGACATCTGGTCGGGAAAATTCCCATCGCTTTACTGGCATTCCGCTTGTTGAATGAACACTTAGTGTCAGATGCCTGAATTGAGAAACAAAGTATCCCTAGAAATATATTGTCTATCCCATAGTTCATATATCGCAAGTCTTCCCCGCCCAGAACATAGAGGCTTTTCATGCATTTCGTGTAAGCTTTAAATAAGCAAACTTTAACCGAAATATGGTGTGAGTCCATAATCTAAGTTGCATATCACCTATAATCACCCCATTTTGAACCAATCGCATGTTTCTATAGTCCAGTGCTCATTGACCCAAATGATTCCCTTTACTTTACGTATAAAGATCTGTCATTCAGCTGATGAGGCGATGGGCATGGTTCCCAGTGCCTATTATACACTTACAAGCAATCGAGCTGCAAGAAGACAAGGACTTCAACCCACAAAGTACGACAAGGTCATTAACCGTGGGAAAACTATACGTTCCAATAGGACCAATCAATTTCAATTATCCTCTTCTTTGTCACTTCAATTTGCTCTGGCAATCCACCTGCTTCGTCATCAGAACTGTGTCTGCTTTAGTTTTGCTTTCGTCCTTATCTGTCTATTGCTTAAACAAACATGAAAATCTCTTCTTCGCGTCAACACAGGTGTAATTATCTAGGTTACAGTAATGTTTGCAAAAGAAGAAAGGAAATTCGAAATAGAACTTTCCATTTAAAAAAGCCAAAAGCTCTAAACATGTACCGACAATGGGCAATAGGACTTTCCTTCCCAAAACAAAACGCCATTCGTACGTAATAATATTCTTTACAACAAAATAGCTGCTAGACTTAGATGGCCCTCTCCATACAGTTGCAATCTTTTCCTTGTACAGATCAGACAAGAAATGGTTAAGCTTAAACAACCCGTTCCAGAAAAGGACTTAATTTTTCTCGTTATCCCAATGCTTTATGGCGATTTAGAGCCATCTGAACTCTCCTCATTTTCGGTCTAACATGATAAAATGTTCTAGAACGACATCTTTAATGAATGGAGCGGGTTTCCTTCACTTGAAAGCTAAAACACCGTTCTGAATCTTCCCAGCTGCTTACAGCTACCAGCAACTGAATCCATGCTTTCCATAATACTCATTCTATAGATGACATGCATAGCACAGATAACTCGGGGAATCGCCTTCTTTACTGTTTGTATATACTACCATTATGCGGAAGATACCCCGGTTGGAAACGGGTTGGCTTTACTCAGGACCAGAAACTGTTTCTCATGCGACAGGTAGCCCTTGATATAGCCCTGATATTCTGTCAAGGAACAATGCAACAAAAAGTGAATCCTTCTTACCTTGTAGATCATGTTTGCCAGGTACCACTCAACTTCTTCAGCGTCTATGCTTAATCCAACATATTCCAACGCCTTTTTAAACATGATCATCGGTATTCGTGTATTGCGATCCTGCAGTATAAATCTGTAGTTGCTTGAAATTACTTGACCAACGTTCTGCATTTGAGGTATACTATAAATCTCACTTACACTTTACGGAATAGTTGCCTTATGACGATACTTTGAGCCTTTTCAACCGCAAAATAAGTACCTTGACGAATCAAGACCGCTTCAGAGGCTACCAAAGCCTCGTTAAATGCTTTAACATCACCACATTTAAGGGCATCTGCAAGAGCACCGTATGTGTGTCGAGCCTTGGGAAATCTTTCTAGCAATGTGCGTGTGGGCAATACACCTCTCATCAAACGAATTGGCAAAAGTGTCTGTAAAATCAGTCTATGAAACATAAGCGTGATTTTCTCACTTGTTCGAAAGAACTTACTCTTTGTTTCTACGATGAGAATTAGCACATTCCCTGAAAGCCATATTTAACTCTTGCTCGGCCTTTGCATCTATTAGTTACGATTGTCCCTCCTTCTCGTTGTGTTTTACCTTGTTATAATCTTCTTGTAAGAAATGCAGTCTACCTAAATAATACCAAAACGTAACGCGGTCGCTTTTCGGGAACTCGTCAATTGAAGGCATATCCGCCGCTCCAAGGGCGCGTAATATGTTTTTGCATAAATTTTGTTGTTTCAACTGCATATATCTCATCATTAGAAGGAGCAAGTATTATGCAATGGCTACCTTGAAATAAATTCGAAACAAAATACCAATCATGCAGTATGTGCCGTACTTTCTTGATGTATTCATTACACCTCTAGCCGTTGATTCATATTAGGATCCAAGCCTTGAATCTTTTTCTCTGACTACCTGTCCGTAATACAGTAAGTGAATGATTTACTGATCACATTGGCTGCTTCTTCCAACTTTTTTCGCTGTCCATCGGTGGCCACTTCGTCGTCGGCCTTTACAATGTCATTAACCACATTACGATGAGTATCGTCTAGTTACCTTGGATGCAATGATGCGCAAATCGTTGTTAATAACGTACAATATAGGTAAGCACCAACGTGTGAATCCGGACATAGACCTTTGAAAAGCCCTAACGTTTTATACAGCATAAATTATACCTTTGCCTTTTTCTTTGATTTGACGGTTTATGCTTACTGCACTACGTCTTTCTGTGCCTCGAAAGCCTCTACATATTGTCCCTGGTCCATAAAGACGGCTGCTTTTAGATGGCCCAAAGCCATATCATCCCAAGGAGATCCAAGACGATTACGGCACATAGGCTCCAACTTATTCACCTGTCCATGCAATAATAAGTGAGTATACTGCCATGTCTGTTGTTCCGGTGTGCTGTACTTGGATATTCTGCTCAAGTAAGCTGGAAACGTGGTAATCGTTGATGGAAAATAGGTTGGCTAAGTTTTTCCCATTCTCACTGTTGCTGTAAGTCTGGATCTTTGACAGATACAGTTGGAAGGCCTTCATTGCTGTTCGTTATGTTCGTGGTGTCTTCGGGAAAGTGAAATGCCAGACTTAGAAATCCATGGACGTGACTGGTACCTCTTGAACACCTAAAAAGTTCGAGCGCGCGCCTCAGACGTGGCTTTCCAAATTACTTATTCCATCGGCAGCATCATGCAAGATAAAGTAAGATGCTGATGACCCATGACGAAGGGATATTAATAAATAGCGGAAATATGATAGGAAGAACTGCAGCCTACACGCGAAATGGAACTTGAACCTGATCATGAATTCCGCTTCGAAGTGGAATTCGGTACCAAGGTACAAATCAAGGTAATGTGCCAATCTCTTTAAGTTATCTGCTGGGTCCAATACAACAATAAAAGATTGTTTACACTCTGCCGCTGCCTGATACTGACATTTTGTTTCCTATTATTTCTGCCTATCCACTCGTTTACTTTGCATTATTTTGCTTTCATTTCTTTTTTACTGCTGTCCATGCAGCTTCTCAAAGGAACGGCTGAAATATTCGGCACAGAATTAGCCATAGGCGTCGATTATACGTTTAGTGGGCGCAAGGCTGCCGTATATACCTGGCATGGTTGTACATTGCAAATATCCTTTTTTTTTTCTCTCATTTACCATAAATGTGACGATCGCGATGCATTGGAGAGCAATGAATGCTCAGGGCCCGTGCCAATTAGTATCACCGCCGTGTCTGATACTGTTGGTAAAAGGGAAACGTGAAAAAAAAGGAGTGAATATATTATCTTTAACCGTTATATACGTCAAAGGAGAATTCTTAGTTGAATATACAGCCAACGAGACGCCGATGACGAGTTACCTTAATACGCATTTGGCTCTTCAACAAATAAGACAATCTGCCTCACAAGCCAAGGAGCAGGGTCCAAGGGTAAGTATCTACTTCTTCTGGAAGCAATATCGCCTAAAAACTATTTGACGTTTGTCAAAAGGTCCTGGTTGTCGGACCACATGATGTAGGAAAGACATCCTTATGTAAAATGCTGGTGAGCTATGCTTTACGACAAGGCGAGAAACCGTTGTATGTGTCGTTAGATACATCGGAGGTAAGATAAAATGGCTCTATTAAGGTACCGTTCAGGCATTGAGGAGGCTTCACCAGGGTTCTATTACAATGCCAGGGACAGTGACAGCTACAACAATCAGCCATATTATTGATGTTGAAGAAGGATTTGGTTCTTCAGCAACTACTGCAGCTTCTATGGGCTCAACAACAATGCCATTAGCATATTACTATGGTTACGAAAGCCCCGCAGAAAATGTTAAGCTTTACAAGCTTATTGTTTCTCGACTGGCTCATGCAGTGAAATGTCGTCTGGCGGCAGACGATGAAAGCCGTAGAGCAGGCTATATTATAGACACATCAGGGCTGATTGATCACGTTGGATATGACCTTATACAACATGCCATCGAAGAATTTTCTGGTAAGCGGATCTTAACAAGAGACCCAATTGTAATAACTTATAATTTTTCTTTACCTTTAGTAAACGTTGTGGTTGTACTTGGTCATGAACGTTTATACAGTGATATGACGAAGATCTTAAAAGGACGAGAGAGTATTTCCGTTGTGAAGCTTGCAAAATCCGGAGGCGTTGTGGAACGAGATCGCCAATTTAAACTTCAGCTGCAGCGCAGTAAAATTCAAGAGTACTTCTATGGTACTCCGAAATGCGAGCTGTCGCCCTATTCCATGCTTATCAATTTCAGTGACATCAGTGTGTGGAGAGTAGGAGAAACTACAGCACCTTCATCAGCACTTCCTATCGGCATGGAAAATACCGCTAACGAAACGCAGATCGTCAAAGTGGAGAGCTTTGATATGTGCTTGCATTCCGTCATGGCAATTCTAAACGCCGACACAGCAGAGCATGAAAGCAAACTGCTTGAGCGTAATGTCACTGGATTTATCTACGTGTAAGTCAACGAGGCTACTGATGTTATGACTGGGCCTAAAATAATGAGATAATATAGTTCAGACGTGGACGAAGAGAAACAAAAGATGACCATCCTTTCCCCGTCACCAGGACGACTTCCACGCCGCCATTTATTAATGGGATCGTTCAAATGGATGGAGGCATAAATTAGCACTTGAGCATATCGCCCACCGCATTTTAAACGACTCTGCATATCCAAATACAATTATCTACTCCTTGTATCATTTTTCCATTAAAAAAACATTGAAACCCTGCGTACAAGGTTTGCGACAACATCTGTGCCATCCAGTCACTTATTCAACCCTTATAAGAATTGCTGCAGAAAATATATTCTGCAAAAAGGAATTTCTTGTTCTGCATCACTATGCCAGAAAACAGATATTGGTGTGGCAGTTTTAGTGGAAATACCCTGCTGTCTTTCTTAGAATGGATTAAGAAACATATGCTCATTTGCACAGATTGGTTTATATAACTGATGGTTTATTATGACGGGTTGGGAAAAAGACCATTTACAGAGGCACGGATGTTTATCCCATATCAAGAATCTGCGGGGTTGCCGACAAGCCGCTCAGGGCATTTCGGGCAAAGGCGTGTGACCACTGCTCATGTTCCCGAATCATGGTTCAGTACCTCATTGCTGTGTGGGATTATACTGCAGAGGGAGAATTCGAACTCTCGTTCAAGCAAGGCGATAGAATAAAGCTGCTCGAGAAACATAATGATGACTGGTAAGCAACTTTGTTCTCGTTTGTGTGCACGCAACTCACCGCTTTGTCGTTAGGTGGGAAGGTTTGTAAAAGCAGCATCCTATTTCCAGACAGCTGAATCATCATCCATTACTTAGGCGAGCTGAATGACGAGATTGGCTTTTTTCCTGCGAACAGAATTCGAATAGAAACGGAGCAAGGTAGGAAGTATTGTAGAGACAGTAGCCATTTGTTTTAGTAATTTTGTGTTCATCCTAGAGTCTCAAAATGCAAATCACGAACTACAACAACGGCAGCAGCAACAGCAACAGCAACAGCAACGGCAACAACAACAACAACAACAGCAGCAGCAGCAGCAAACGCTCTTAGTGGATATAGATCAAGAGGTAGGCGCACTGAGTGCCTTTGCAAAACGTGGACAAAGAAAAATTGAATCAGAGAAGCAGCATCATGAACCTGAGAGCATCGCATTTACGAATTCTGCAAGTACACCGGCAACTATACAACAATTACCAGCCGATAATATGCTTGGGATCATTAATAATACTGAGCATAATCAGTCGCAACTAATTGACGTGACAACACCGTCTTCTCAGGAGAAAAGCGCACTCTCAAACCTAGATCCTTATGCAGGCATCGCATCAGAACATGTCAAAGACACAATACTTGTCGATGTTTCAGGGGACCCGAGTAACCTTCCTGAAGGGTGGAAACATACTTATGGTTCGTTCGGCTTTTCAGCGAACTAGTCTAATCAATCTGGTTGCTGACAGATGAGGACGGCACGATCTACTATTTCAATGAACATACTGGGGAATCTCGCTGGGAGAGGCCGGATGAAAGTGTGCTTTTATCACCTGCAGATGACATCGGTTTGCGCTTTGAGAGCATGGCATTACAACATCCAGAGGATTTGGAATCAATCCATGAAGGTTTACAGAAACTAAGCCCTGACGAATTGAAGAAACTTGTAATTCCTAAGAAAACCAGTAGCTCGTTTCAGCAAGCTAAACAAGATGATATTTTAGGAGTA
This sequence comes from Apophysomyces variabilis, assembly GCA_002749535.1. Lineage (NCBI taxonomy): Eukaryota > Fungi > Mucoromycota > Mucoromycetes > Mucorales > Mucoraceae > Apophysomyces > Apophysomyces variabilis. The sequence goes on from MZZL01000138.1 coordinate 570,438, forward strand.
TGACCAGCTGCAAGCTGACTGGATCCGGCAGCAAGGATTGGTCCAAATGAAGATGAAAGCTGAAAAAGAAGATGGCGGCAAATTAAGTTCTTGGAAAGTGTATTATGCCGTCTTGTCCAATGGGTTCCTACTTCTATACAAGGAGAATATCAGAGCAAAAGTAAGGAGATCCATACGTTGAAACAGGAGAACTTATGGAATCGATGAAGAAACCGCCAAAGCCGTTATTGCCTGTTGGAAGTTTTGACCTTGACTGCTGCCAGATTGAACCAGCGGGAAAGCAAGACACGAGGAGAAAATATGTTTTTCTGATTACTACCCCTACCAAAGTTAAAATATATATCCAGACCGCTGGCGAAAAGGATTTTTCCATTTGGTTAGATGCTATTATGCGTGAACTGATTGCCAGAAGAGAAGGACAACGCGAAGTAAGCATTTGCCGGATCTACAAAAGTCATTAACCTAACCGTGACATAACTAGGACACTGGTAAACCAAAAGGGATTCTAAATGTAGGATCCTAATATTCTTGTTTTGTTGCTTAGCAATATTACGCCTATTACGTTCGCTGACATCTGACTCGAAGCAAATGAAAGTTAATAGAAAGCTAGGTATTACATCATTTATGGAACCAGGGTTCGAGATATACCCGTTTAACCATACTATTAGATCTAGATGATAAAGATCGAAAGCATCTAGCGGAAAAACCCAAGCATCGTCATTGGTTTTCAAAATCGGGTCGTGGAAGCGAAAAGTTGGCGGTACAATCTGCCTCTGAGCAACCAGGATCTTCGACAGGTAAAGACTACTGGTACGATGGATTTGATATCAATCCACTCTGATTAGGGAATGATGTCTTTGGTGGATTTCTGCGTTTGAACAGTCAAGGAAACGTTCCGTCTATCGTCAGTCTTTGCATTAAGGAAGTAGAAAAAAGAGGTACCCGTTCTATAATAGTAGGGAGTGATTCTCATTAATCGGTGGTCAGGCATGGAATCGGTTGGTATATACCGTCTATCTGGTCCTGCGTCAACAATTCAGAAATACCGTTCGATATTTAATCGCAGTAAGTCTAAGACCCTGCGTGAATTAACGTCCGATTAAACGACTGCCGGCATTAGATGAACCTGTATCATTTGCGGACGAGCATGATATCAATGTGATGACAGGCTTACTAAAATTATATTTAAGAGAGCTCAAGAACCCATTATTAACTTATGAATATTATGATTGGTTTATTGAGGCTGCACGTACGTTTTTTCGACGGATCGGCAGTGAGATTATGGTTGTTTAGGCATTAACTTTTTTTTCTAGGAATACCCGATTATGATGAGCGGATGTTCCGCATAAAATCCATCATTCACGTCCTTCCAAAACCCCATTATATTGTATTGGAGTACTTGATGCGACACTTGAACCGCGTAACAATGTACAGCGAATTCAACAAAATGGAAGCATCCAATTTAGCGCTGATTTTCTCCGTTGGGCTACTACGATCTTCATCAGAAAACTTAAGCAGCATTATGCATGCCGATTTACACAACAAGATTATCGAGGCAATTATCCAGCAAGTAGACTGGTTCTTTGAAATCGACGATGAAGATGGTCTGGAGAGAGAGCCACTGACAGGTGGCATAGAATAAGTCTATTATTATTTTTATAGTCACGAGATAAAAAGTTCGACGAACGTAGACGCAAGTTTCTTTTCTCTTTTTTTCTTTGGCTGTACAAACCAGGAACAGCACATTTTACATTGATAGTTTTCCTATACTACTCCTAGGAAGGAATTTGTTAGAGAGTATTACGCAGAGTAGTCTTGCCATCCCTAGGAATAACATGTATTAAAAAATAGTAGAGACCCGATAGGAAGCATACCACTTTGTCCAGCTTATCCACCTTGCGCATCACTTCAGCTTCCATCCTCTGCATGTATGCATCCATTTTTTCCAGTACGCTAGGTATAGAGGCTCCCAGAATTCGGATAGCAAGCAATGCTGCATTGGTGCTATTATTGATCGCCACGGTAGCTACTGGGATACCGCGCTGAAGAGGCAAAGGAAAGAAAGGGACAAAAACAGTGAGTTACGTTTGCACATCCTGTGATTGAGACATACCGGCATTTGAACAATACTGTGAAGAGAATCCACACCGTCCAAAGAACTGCCTTTGACCGGGACGCCAATCACTGGAAGAGGGGTCATGGCAGCCACCATACCTGGAAGGTGAGCAGCGCCGCCCGCACCGGCAATGATGGCCATAAGACCTCGTTTCGCTGCGGATTGGGCGTATTCGACCATACGCATTGGCGTGCGATGTGCAGAAACAATGGATAATTCAAAAGGAATACCAAAGTCTTTCAGGATCTGAGCGCCCACTTTCATTACGGGAAGATCAGAGTCGGACCCCATAATGATACCAACCAAAGGTCTTAATGATAATGGTCGCTCCACATCCGGCTCAATGGCCTTCAAGATAGGTTTGATGCGCTCCTGGACCTGCATCATGGACTCTCCCACAACAGTGATATGACCCATCTTGCGACCAGCCCTGCAAGCTTTCTTGCCATATAAGTGTATCGTCGTACCGTCAGTCACTAATGCTTCTTGACATGGCTTGTAACATTCTTCCATGCTCTCGGATACACCCAAGACGTTGACCATGATAGAAGCTGGGACCTTCATAGAAGTCGATCCCAAAGGCATGTCGAGGATAGCCCGCATATGGTTTTCATACTGCGAGGTTTCGCAGGCTTCGATTGTATAATGGCCAGAATTGTGCGGACGTGGGGCAATTTCGTTCAAGAGGATTTCACCTTTGTGAGAGAAAAGGTGAGCATGTGGCGCCAACTCTCAGCTCTATGTTTTCCTATTTACCATCTTCCATCACGAACATCTCTACACCGAAAACGCCTGCACCAGGGAAAGTCTTGATAGCATCCATGGCAATAGTTTGTGCCCGTCGCAAAACAGCACCATCCACTTGGGCGGGAGCAATGACCAAATGACAAATGCTGTGTTTATGAATTGTTTCCACCACAGGGTACGCGCGGACCTCACCGTTTGCGCGACGGACTACCATCACAGCGAGCTCTTTCGTAAACGGAGCCCATTTTTCGGCATACAATGGCGTCTTCGAAAGAGTCGCAACAGCATTCTTCACGTCCTCTTCTGATTTCACGACATAGTTACCGCGACCGTCGTAAGCAAGCGTCTTGGACTTCAGCATGAAGGGGTATCCGAATTTCTTGCCAGCGGCATAGACAGCGTCCAGATCTGTGGTCTCCACATAGTCGGCCACCGGGATGTTGTGTGCCGTCAAATGCTTCTTTTGAACATATTTGTCCTGGATGGTCTTTACGGTTGCCGCCGAAGGATGCACCTCTACCTTGCCTTCCTTTTCGATCGCTTCGAGCACTTCTGTGTTCACGTGCTCAATTTCGACGGTAAGAACGTCCACCTTGCTCGCAAGTTCGCGAATTTTGGCAGGATCATTAAAAGCACCAAGAATATGCGATTGCGTTGCTTCTATTTGTTTCGCAGGTGCGTCTGCAGGCGCATCAAGTACAATCACTTCGAGATTCAGACGTGACGCCGCCTCCACCATCATACGACCCAATTGGCCACCTGAACGGGAAGATCAGTTATAGAGCATTGTGTACTGTTGCGATTTTTCGTGCTCTCACCTCCAAGAATGCCTACTTTCTTGCTGTTCATTCTTTGCTTTGACAAGCTCTTTCCTGCAATGAAAAGGGTGAAACGGGGAAGAACGTGGGGTTTCTTGCACTAAAAGATCTAGGTAAAAGATTCATCCGCTGTTGTTGAATAAGCGCTCAGACTAAAAAAAAATCGATGGTGACTCACATCCTCGGAGAATCAGCGAGGAAAGAATTAAACTCGAACTTCTCCGTCAAACTGCTATAGAAACCGAATTATTATAGTCAAGGTTGCATAGGAACCATATCCTTGATATTCGTCCAAAGACGAGTTCATTTTCAATCAATGAAAATCTGTATTTTGCGAAAAAGAAAATGGTTCAATCTGCTGATTTATATGTTTTGTTGTGTAAAGTCTAAAGATTCCTAGTCTTCGATCTGATCTTCGGATCGAAGTTCAACATTAGTCTGCTCCAAAACACCATATACGCGACTTGGATTAGCACTGATATCGGGTTTGAAGTTCTCGGAATAAGAGAACGAGTGTCTTGCTTTTCGGATTGGTTTATGCTTGAGAAACTACAAGTATAGAATAAGAATTCGGTTTTATGTTATAGATAAATATGCATACAGCGCCTGTTGCTCCCAAATGGCCTTCGTGCCTCAGAAAGAGGGCTTTCATTTCACCTTTAGACCAAAAGTCAATGGCATAGGACAATGTATTCATCGTAATGGGATGGCCTGCAATTTGGGATAAGATAATCATATCATTTGCTGGTAACACCTCCTATATACCCCGAATAAAGCATCCACCAAAATATATTCTTTTTAATTGATGTTGCTGTGCATTGAGGTATGCAATTTGTCCAATGTTATTACTGTTCCATGTTAGAAACGCTCATTATCAGAATCAATTTATAGTACCTGACCATGAACAAGAGGCTTTTGGCAATGTCTGCAGAAGCAAAACTTCCCTGTGATTGTCGTACGCCTTTTTTGAACACTTTCCCAAAGCTTGACGCTATTCGTGTTGATTTCAATCCAAGTTTGGTATAGTCTGAGCCATATATATCTCCAACCATCAAATCTACGTTTCTGTTATCACCTTCCTTAGACATTTCCAGCATATCTGGCAATACATAGTTAATCACACAGAAACGTCCCTAAGCTCTTTCTTACCGTCGAATGATTGCGCGTCTGTCAGCATTGACAGTAAACCCCACAAGGTCCCACCACCCAGCTACATTGCATCAACAAATCAGTAAGACATCATAATTATTTACGTCACGGTTGTGCCCACCGATGTGCCGCTAATACGAGAAAATTCGTCAGGGCCGGTCACCTTCAGGATGCTAGCCGTTGGTTGGTCGGGGTGAGTGACCCATAGTTCAATTCTTTTCCCCTGTGGCAAGTTGTTGTCTTTATCCTTACCTAACCCCGGATCCAATATTGACAAGCTACATAGATATCAACACCCAAAGTGGAAGACAGTAAAGTCCGGTTACCATGTATGGGTATATGTCCTTTGTTTTCTCCTCAAACCGCATCGGATCGGCAACTTGCTCATTATAGGTAAACACCTCGTAGGGTATCTCCGTAATAAAGAAATTGAGGCCTACACACGTTGAACTTACATGTTCGGTATCCAGCGCCGCTTCATAATGCTTATACCTGTAATGAGACATTCCATTTCATCTTCTTTTTGCACAGTTACACCCGGAAGCCTCTTCGAGAACTTGTCATAGTAAAGATGAGCACCTCCACCAGTAGCTTTGAGAACCTGCTCCACGCCTGGCGGTGAGAGGTGCCGAGCATCGGCAACCAGTTCGGCGATAAAATCAATACACTCGTCAATATGCTCAGTCTCAAACTTCTTAAAGTGCAATCGGCCTCCCTTGCGATCGGCAGCAGAAGTAAAATAAACGATCTTTGCTAACGAGCCACCAATCTGCGTTGAAAGTGGTCAGTGCTTTAAGAAAAGAGGTCTAATACGGTAGTATTACATCGACGGCGATCTGCGACACGTGCTCAGTTTGATTGGGCAGGACGATGTCTCTTGTCTCATGGGCAGCAAACAGTGCCTCTGACACGGAAGCCCCTACAACGTTCATGGCGATGAAAGGCGGAGACAGCGTTCGATTTTCTGAAGCGTGCGACCCCAACTTCTGAAAATCTGTCATTTTCGGACTTTTAAATACTTCGAGGGAATTCCTCAAAGGAACAGACTTTTGGACAACACAAAGCTATATTCCGTCTTGCTTTAGCCGTGCTTATGATCCTCAACGCTATACAGTGCACATACATATCATTGCACCTTTTGCAAAAGACTGGCACACATTCATCCAAAATAAGATTTAAACCCAATTTACCATAGCCGAAAATTACTAAGCAGCTTTTATGCATAAAGAAATATCTCACCCTCTGTACATCCAAACAATAATAGCTGGTCTGTAGGGACAATACCAAACGCACTCACTTGCGATTTGATAATGGAGGACTTAAATTTCGATGAATAAGACTGAAGCTACGATTCCGATATAAGATTCAAGTCTTAGCGTAACTAGACTTACCTCATCATTGATTGGAATAAACGACACGGAATTATTGACGTTGATTGTAATAATCTCGTCTTTAAAGATATCTAGCGATATAACATCTTGTGGAGCTATGAAAGTCCTTCAATATCTCCTACGAACATGTCATTCTTCTTACCAGCAATGGTTTTGGCAAGAGCAAGTCGATTGACGTTCCAGCAACAAATCAAGTGGTCAGCCGGAGCGCAAGAAATTAGTAATTCATCGGTATAGAACTTGAGCAGCGTAATTTCTGTATCACCCCCCTTCCAGCTCGCTATCAGCGTGCCTGTTCTTGACTCTAAAAGAGATATGGCACCAGTAGAATAGCCCACAGCAATCAATGTCTCGGCCTGATTCACAACGATTGCTCGGATAGTGCCTATGGTTCTTTATCAGTCATCTCGAATCGATGTTTTTTGTCTATAGATTACCGGTCATGTTCCAGCTTGATTTCCATGTATGTAATAAACATTGATTGTGGGCATCAAAGAACCTAACGAAACGTCAGCTGTTATTAAACCTTCTTTAAGGTTTATATTACGTAATATAGCCTTCCATGGTTCCTCCCACCAGATTTCGCGATTGAAAAATTGGCTTGACCGATACAATTGATGAGCGACCCGTACTGAATTGATGGATTGGCTTCGCCGTTTCCGGATCCCATAACTATCGAGTGTTAACTATTACATGGAAGACCAGACGAATCTTACATGTACGTGACCGTCACAACTAGCCACTATATCACCTAATCCACTGCTACTGCCACCTGACAGAAAATGGACAGAAAACACTGCGCCACGTCGATGCCCACTATAAGTAATAAGACTTTCGGAAAATGGGTCTATCTGCCAGTTCTCGATCCCCTCATGCACATTGAGCGACCATAGCTTAACAGTTCGATCTCTGGATCCAGAAGCAAACAATTTTGCTGGCTCGTTCACAGTTATCGTCCGAATCGCCGCCGCATGACCTGCATATCTCGTATTTAATTTGAGGTACAGACACTCCATAGTTTACCTGCAAAGCCTCTTAGCTTAAGGTCGTTAAACGAGAACTGCATTGTCTTCGACATTTCCTCTAGAACATGTTAAAAATGATAGCTTATACGTTCACTAGCTTACCGGAATTGGTTGACAAAAATCGATTCCAGTTCCTATCTCCATATGTCAATTATTTACCCATGCAAAATGGGAGGTTTTTACTTTTTATCTTCCGGTGATGGCTTCCATTTGGTCTTCCATGGTAAAACACTGGTCGGTACCTTCGATTTGCTAAGGCGAGTCAAATTAGCGCGTAAAATCAAACTGCAACTGTGTAGCAACCTCTCCTTATCTCCCTTCGGCTGAGAGTTTGATGTTGCTGACGGAGACGTAGGCGAATTCGATTGTGATTTGTCTGTCTTAGTTGTAACAGCTGATCTCTCTAATCTTCCCTCGGATGTCGCTTGGTATCCATCAAGCCCTTTGGTGGAATAGTCATAAATTCGCTCTGTATCCACCAAGTCTTCTCGTTCCATGGCTTCAGTAGATTGTGCTTTGGGCTTTTCCTTGTCGCCAGATGTACTTTTTTCGCCTTTACCCGACCTGACCCATGACATGATATTGTTTTTGCTCTTGGTTTGAACTTTCTTTAATTTCGAGCCATCGCTAGTACATTCTACGGGTTCTGACAACGATACAGTTTGTGAAGAAAAGCTGTCAGCTTTAGTAAACTGATCAAACATCATCCTCTCAATTGCATCGCTGCGAATACTTAATAACTGCTAACACGGAGCTTTCCTTTTACCTTGTCGGAATTAATCGATGTAAAGTATCTTTCCCAGCAATAGATCGAAATTGAGAATAAGCGTAGATCATCTTGCGACGCTAATGGTTAATACAAGCATACACACGTTACGCCTACCTGATAGTTCTTCTGTGTTTCCAGCGACTCCGGTATTGTACTTCGCAGGGAATCATCCCCCGTTATAGCGAAACCAGAAAAATACTTTTGTAGCATAGGAATTATCTAATAGATTGTATTTAACTGGATATACTCTGATATTTGGCTTGGGTTTTTCCATACCACTGCTTCCCATTCTTGTGTGGGAATACTACATGTCATCATTAACAGGTAATCAATTGTACGCATGCTGATAGTGAGTCGTAACCGTAAGTTCGATTCAGAGATAGTTTTGTTGTCTTCTATTGGCGGAAAAGGCTCTAATAGCTTGTACAAAATCGATGCGAAGCCTGATTTGAGCTCCGTGACCAACGTTTCGTTCGACATATGCGGCAACAGTTGCTCAAGCAGCAATAAGATACAGCATACTATAGTACAATTCTTCTTGGTGATCTTTTGATAATAGCTGTCTATAACAGAAATCAAATAGGCGTATTGGATTGAGGCGAATGTTTCACCGAAGCTTCCCGTGATCTTAACAACCGTTTGAACCAGGATCGGCTTCACGCTATTGTCGCGAAATATGATCTTGACTAGTTGCCGCATAATATGCTTGGACGTCAGGATAGGCCCCAACAAGTTGCAGATATAAGTCAACGCGTCGCTTGCTAGTTCCGACAAGGGGATTGTTGAGGCTGCGGTAGGGCTTCCGTTCTCCTGTGATGGTTTCGGTGATCCAAAATCATCTTTTACTACTGACTTAGGTGTATCGTCATTGATCGCAAGAGCCTCAAGATAGCAAGGTAACATTTGCTGAAGGAACGTAGAAATACCCAGGCGCTTAACAAATTCCCTCACTATCTTATGGTCGAATAGTATTTTGGGTATATTAGGACGCAAACTCTATCGAAAAAATTAACATCTATGTATTCAATCAAACGCTTCACCTCGAACATGGATATAATAGGCTTAAGTAAATGTTTGCGAGCCCTCTCTGATCCGAGTCGCTGGGAAAGCTTAGGGAATAAACTGACAGATCCGATGCGCGTCTCATTGTGCGTAAAAAGTTGAGTAAATGTCGGAAGGATCAATAGGAAGGCCTACACAAATTATAAAAATATTCGGTCATTTTATAAGGCCTAAGATACCTCATCTTCCAGTTCGCAAATCCTATCGATCCATTTGTCAGCTAGGTATAATCGTCTTGACCATTCACTACAGGTAATCATTAGCATACATTTTAGGACTATCCTATACTCACGCTTGATAAAATGCTGCTAAGTATTCGTACATATCCAGGATACAATCCGGGAATGGAAAAGAACACTTCGGATCACGCACGTTCATCACGGGAAAGGAGGCACAAAGAATTGCTTTAGCAGTTGGTCGCTCTTGCCAGGTGTCCGTTAATAGCGCGGAAATAACCCCAGTTACTGCAGGTGAGACCTGCAACAGTTTGTTTATATCCCAGATCACAGAAAATAAATATTACCTACATTGATCCTTCCAGTGGGTGCTATATCGTAAGCAACGTCTCCATTTCCAACTTCGAAGTACCCGCTGGCTGATGCTTGTGAAGGCTCACCATCCAAGTCGACGACTTTAGCATTTCCCGCGGTGAAAACACTCTGAATCACTTTTCCAAGGCAATACATATCGTAAGCAGCACCAACAGAGAATCTATTGGTTGGCAGAGAAGGTGTCTCCCATGGATCTATGTTAAACCGCTTCGAAGAATTCGGCAATACAGGGTTTTCTGTAATCTCTACGTCATCCATGAACCCATACTTGGTCGAAAATGCTAACATCTCTTCATAGTGTGTCAGATTTTCGATAAAACAATCATCAGGCAGCTCCACAGGAAGACGTATTGGTTCAGTTCTCAAAGAGGACGTGACACCAAGAGTAATTTCCGCAGATACACTTCGACTGGTCACGGATGTTGATGTATCAATCGAAGATGAAGTAGAGTGAATCGAAGGTGCTCTTTCCCTCGTTGCCACACTAATACTAGAAGGACTCTCGCATAGATTAGAGTGAGGAGGCGAGATAGATGTGTGACGTGTCTGCTTAGAACTTCGTTGCGATGGTAAACTCGCGCTGTATGTAGGTCTTTCGGAAGCTGAAGTATCAGTTGTGCGCTGTTCCGTTTCGCTGCTTTTCCTTGCAGGGACTTTATAGCAACTAGAAGTATTGGTAAGTTCCGGCTTTCCGTCGCAAATTAAATACACATACATCTTGGTGTCGCTCCAGTTACAACCTCTTTGAGGGTGCTTATCTTGAAACAGTTGGATAATTCCATGCTTCATAAAGCTATTTTGTCCTGCAAGAAGAGGAAGAGCAACATTCTTAGCGGCAACTGCTCCTTTTCCTGAAATTGCAAGTTAATCAATGGATATTACTCCGCAACTTTTTCCAGCAAACCTGTTAAATTATTGCCAAACGTCAAATCAATCCAATAATGAAGATTGGCCGAGACATAGTCGCTTTCCAACGCTTCCGCGTGTTTTCTGATAAAGTCTTCAGGTGTAGAAGCCCATCTGCAGTAGAAATCAGAATTACTGCTCCACCTAGCAAATATAGATGATAGTTACTGTGGTATCTGCAGATCTGGCATATCTGGGTGTATCGACTGAAATATACTTGGATCTATCGCATTTCCCAGGACTGAGAGACTATGTGGGGATTTATTGGATATTTACCAGTATAAAACTCTGGAATGCATTCATCAGGTGTCCACTGATAGAGACGTTGCATAGACGAAGGGTATTCATTTGGTTCGTATTTAGACCTCACGAATTGACATAGCACCTGCACGTAAATGTCGGTATCCATATAAACGTTTAAAATCGACTTACAGGAATCGGTGTTCGTCGGGCCAGATAGACGTAATAAGTGATGTCTGACAATATGTCGGTAATATGATGTGGTACTGGACTCTCGAACGTAAAATCCAGCTGTTCGTCACCTAATAGCGCGATATTAAGATAAAGGACAATATATAATTGATCGGGTTATTAATACCTTTGTTCATCCTGAATTTTGTTCTCGTGAAATCGCGCCAGCCATCTTCCACTCTAGCTCCTGTAAAATCCGTAACCCAGGGAAGAATCGGATGAAAGTTAGGGTCACCCTCTCGTCGTCCTAGTCGTTGCCTTTAGCAGTGCACTGAAAACTATTTTTTTCGCTTTTACCAGCTAAATGATTCAAAGCCATTAAGTAGGAAAAATTGGAGATTTCCCCACGGACCCACTTGATCACAAGTGGTTCGTCACGGATATCTAAAGATAGGTAAATGGAAAACCATGGAATCAGTATTAGTATGATACCTTTGGTCAATTTAGGCATCTGTGCATTATGCACTAGTTGTTCAATATCTGAAAATAAATAATAACTACTGTTATTCTCGGCCGACTAACAATATATGCACTTGCTTATATCATCTGGATTAGCGTCGCATTCAATCCCGGCAAGTTGGATCCACAGATTTTCATCCACTAATATATTTGAGGCTTTCAAGCTATTTCCAATAGCATCAGATCTAAGAAGAGTCATTAAACGAAATTACCTGCCATGAAGAATACCACGACTGTGCAAACTGGCTACAGCCCGCAACAGTTGATATATAACGAAGCTTTTTCTGAGATTTGAGCTAAGAACTCCTGGATTATATGTAACCAAATCCTGAAGAGTTGTCCCACGGTATGAAGCGAGAAAGTAGTAAGCATTACTAGATTCAATGATAGAAAAGACGTCGGGAAAATTAGAGTTGGCTGGATCCGTTTGCGTCGCTGAGTCTGCAGCGGCGGTGTCTAAACCTTCACATATTTCCTGCAGTGTCAATTGATCCAAGTCATTTCCCTCAGAAGATAAAATAGTATATCTTCTGCTACGAGGCCATAACATGGTCCTCACTGTTCCGACGAATATCTAACGCGCATGAAAATTTCAACATTTGGTGTCAAATATAGTTTATATTGACTCACTTGCTGCTGTTCTCGGTAGTCCAATGCCGATTCCTTAAAAACGGATTCAAAGTTGCTGAACGTATCAATAAGCCCATCAATTTTTTGATCTACGCCTTTCCCTTCGAGTAAAGATTGCATATAACTGATCAAAGGCCATCGATACGTCTGTTTCGAAGGTTGTTCTTCGGAAACGACTGCAGGTCGGTACAATTGAAGGCTGGCAAATATAGCTTTAGTTAACGGCAAAGGACTTCTTCTCATAATATTTATATCGCGCTCTCAGATAATGTTCTATTCCACCAAAGGTTTTTCTTACTTGTTATGTTTAGAAGGATCCTTTGATAGCACGTTCACGTAAATATTGATGGTTGGCGCTTGTTTCTGAGGATTGCCATCAGTGGACGGTGCCAAGCGTGTATGTGCAGGGCTTTTAAGCTTAATTATGCCGTCCGGATTATCATTTGGTCTAGCAGCGAGCGTCTCGATCCATTCAGTGTCTACCTGGAAGCAGTAACCATGTTATGCGATGCGTAGCTAACGTAAAATGGCCATACCACACAGCAAGCGGCAGAACCTTTGTTTCGACCAGCAGGGAAGAAAGGGAATGCCAGGTCTATTTTGAGGTCCTGTGCGATGCAGGCTTTGAGTTCATTGGTACTGAAACTGTTGCCCATGAACGGGGTCTAGCGAGAATTGCTCGAAACACAAAAAGATCGCAAACGACAATTTTATTCAGTGAAACTTTTTCGGACACGACATTTATGGTACCGAAATTTGACACCACGGATTCACCAGATTCGTAACTATTTGCCGTTGATAGACAAGAGAATAATCTTTGAATCATTAAAGACTGAACTATGTATGGCTGCTAGTAAGTACAAGGCTTCTTGTTCTCGCTTCTATTGATTCATTGGAGGAATTGCTTACCTTTTATGTATCTGTCAGTATACATTCTATGAACAAAGGTGGCCTTTGTTTTGATTGTGGAACGATCTAGAAGCGGAGAGATTGTGTTTTTGGATATATCCGTCATAGACAAGCGCCTCAGCTCATAGACTAATGCTTTCTAGTGAGAGCAGTTATCCAAGGACAAAAAAGATACCTGTGCATGCAGCCCAAATTGTGTTAATTATTTCCAACGACGCAAATCATCTACTGTAGATCCAAAGAAAACTACGTTTTAAACTCTTACTTCTTTTCCCACAAGCAGCTATCGGAGAAACTGGGGCTGACAATCTATATGAGATGAATTCGTTTCTGCTCATTTTTTAGCCTATAAGGCCTATGTCTCGAAGCATCTACTTGCCTACATGTTTTCCTGCCTCATATTCGGTAGATATAGGCCAATTTTACCCCTTTCCACACAATATCACTCTTCTCGATAGCTTTAAGTCCTCGACAAGTGTTGTATTAGCCCGACTGCTCCTGCAGATGCACTCGTTAAACGGGCGAACTCACGAAACTAATTGCCTCTTGTCCTAAAAAGCTAGGATAAATTCACAAAGAGCTCGTTGCTAGTCATGCACCATCCCACGAAACATTCTGTTTGATGGAATTTATCAAAAATTAGTATTACTAAAGTGAAATAAAAATGTATATGTAGGAATTAGGGAGAGAGCTACGGATGACATGCTAAATAATAATATGCGGGTAGTTAATGGTTTTCAGTAAAACCACTCCATTTCCTTAATTTTTCTCCCCAGACAACTAGGAAGAATAAGACGATCATTGAAAGCCATGACAAAGCGGCAAGTAGCACGGTCGTGTAACCAGGACCAATGGCTGCAACTAGTGGGTTCGCCACAAGTGTAAGGATGCAAGCCATGACCATTCGTACGAGGTTGCCTGTTGCAGCTGCTGAGGCACTTTCACCCGGCATAGCATCTACCAGATATGCTGATGTGGCGGTCAATATTTGATTCATTCCAAAGCACTGCAAGCCAAATCCAACGATAGCCCCCCACACGGATAGTTTTCGTTCAGTGATCCAACCAAAGAGCAATTGACCTGCAGGCATGAATATTAACCCGGCGGGCCAAAGATTTACCGTTAAGCGGTCTTCGACAAGGGGACTTCCCCTTCTTTTTCTTGATTGTAACAGTAAACGATCGGAAACGTATCCATTAAAGATAGTCGCAAGCGTGTTTCCTACACCAGCACCTAGAAAACTCAAGCCTAATATTGGAAGAAAATTAGATATCAGGCACATTCTCTAGACTCTTCACCTGTTTGCCACGAGTTGAATCCATAATTCGCTTCATAAATATCGGGAATAATAGTTTCTACCGCGAACATAGCACCAAAGGCGACGCCACTCACGAAGGACGCCATAAATACGAATGGATGACGGAGCATGAGAAAAGGAGTAAATAAGTTCAATTTACGCCTGTTGCCGTCAGTTGTATAGACCGTGTCGCTAGAGTCCCTATCGATCACAGTGGCATGGCTGTCCCTTTGTTTTTCGTAGTGTGTCTTGGTAGGTAACTGAACATCAAATCTGTTTGCGTCTCGGTATGTTTCCGGCAAAGTGAAGAAGCACAGGAGAGATATGAAAGCACCAAAAGCAAAACAGAACAGAAATGCTGCTCGCCAACTTTCTTGGCTCATGATAAGAAATCCGCCAATAATAGGACCTGATACGATTCGATGAATCTCTTATGTACCGTAAAACAAAGCAACCCCGTTACCAGTCAAAGGACCGATGAATAGGCCAAAAAAGAATTTCCCAAAAGCTGCTCCTCGCTGCTCAATTGGATAACAATCCTAAGATATTTACGTTTGGTGGTCATTTTTTCTGTCAGTCAAAAAGAATTGCATTCTACTTACAGCGATAGCTCCTGCACCTACAGCTTGCCCACATGAAGAACCAATAGACTGAACACAACGTAAAACCACCAATGCCCAGATGTTATTTACAAATGATGAACCAAGAGAAGCAGCAGTGAATATAAACACTGATATAATCAGTGGAAAACGGCGCATGCGATAATAATCTGACAATGATGCCCAAAAAACAGGGGCAATTCCCAAGAAGAGAACGAACAAGGCGGCTGTTAAGGTTGTTGCTATTGGAGTGGCGTGTAAATCTTCTGTAATGGTTGGTATACCTTTACGCTAGGATATCAGCATTATGTAATGATGAGCACATCCAGCAAAAAATTACCAGGAAAGTAAATAGTGCTTGAAAATCCAGGGATGGAGGCAACCAATCCTAAGCATACTAGGATGATACCTTTTGTCCTGGAACTTAATGAACGTGGATCATCCTCAACAGGTGGTCGTATTAGTAGTCGTGATAAAATCGTTTCCTTCAAGCTAGATAACATGATGCATGGCTTTGTTTCGTAATTATGGAAACACAGACCCGTTTTTATACATTGTTTCTCTGTGTATCCAAAGAAAGGCAACACAGGTTTCACAACGGCCGAACGTCCCCGCCTTCCGAGATTAATGCTGGATTTCGATCGCAGCTTTGTTTCTGAGTTTACTGACTAGATGACAAATGCGTTTACAAGCAGAAATCGAAGACTAACCCTTTGACTACCCCTCATGCACCAAGATTTTCGCGTTGTATACTACTATAAAATCAATATCTAGTGCAATCATTCCGAAAAGTATCTACACGTTGAATTTTCCACAGAATTCAATTCAAACATTTCGATGATAACTGTCTTATAACATGATGACTGCAATGCACGTTCAGGTCACACAACGTCAATGCAGTTTTTATGCAAGTTCAAATTGATCGTTATATCTTTTAGTAAACAAACTCATCACTAGAAACCAGGCTGCTAGAGATATGGTCTATTTTGAATAAGTTGTCATACACTACCATTTTAGCTCGAAAAACTGTAAATGTGAAATCGCTGTTGATGCCCAAATTTATTGATTAAAGTGCTCATAGAGCTTTTATGGGGAATCCTGTCAAGATCAAATAAAATTTTCTAGCTTAAGGTATCTGCTTTTTGAGCTTTTTAATTGCAACTTCTTACAAGCGGTAAGATAATTCAGTCCAGCTCTCTAACAGAATGATATTTTATCAATAATGGTCGAAACATTTTGCACTCAATATCTGCAGATCAATGAACAACACTTCAATAGCAAGTACTTTTGCAATCAAAGCAGGTTACGATCCAGGCACGTTTGAAAAAACCTTCTGGTTATAATAAGTACAGTTTGTGATGTTTACAGCTTGGCAAATAAGAGTTGTCCCAGACAATATTCCTTTTAGAGGCAATATTTAAACAGTTGTATCCACTACTTTTGTCTGTTCGAATACTAAAGTTAACCATATTGTAGTCTCTGTTTGTCATTTGCAGGAAAAGTTTTTTGCTTAACAAGGCAATGATGGCTTTTATAGACACCCAATGTGGATGGCTAGCGGGACCTCGCAACTACAAGTGAATGCTGTACCTTAGCTTCGATATATGCTTGATAAGGAGTTGGAGAAAAGCGGACAATAGAATCTGAAAATAAATCGAACAGCTACATTGCTGTTGTCTTGTTACGATTGTTTATCTGCAGACTCCATATGTATTTATATATCGCTTAATGTATTGTTCTATGCAGTACCTCTATAATTCAGTACAGATCTATAGGGTAGAGAGAGATGCAAAACCTGTTGTAAGTAATATCTCTAATAGTTAATATGTCGTTTTATTAACAAAAAAATGACATAATATAATGACTTTTAGATATAAGAATAACAAAGGATAAATAAGACTGCATGAGATAAAGAACTGAGGCAAAGCAAAGCTAGAACAAAACTAAGAGTTTGTCCAAATAATGTTCAATAAGGTTGTGAATTAACCTTAACAAAGGTATCGGTATTGGACAATAATATGGTCCGATTAGGATAAAGTAGCAAAGTAAGCTGAGGATAGGTGGATAAGACAATCGGAGTGGGCCTGTACATAGTAAAGATTACTGTCTTCCTTACCGAAAGTTTTTTTAAGTACCAAAATAAATTATTTCTAGTAAAACAGTTAAACAATTTTTTTTCCCTTAGGTTTGCAGGTTTTCCAATACATAACATGGAGAAAGGGGAGAAAGCAGGAAGATAGATATCATCTACATCTTTTGTCAACTGGAAAGAAATCTTTCCACACTGATAAAGCCGAAAGTGAACTCTCCTGATATATAATAATCTTTTTATCCCAGAAGAACTGTTTAAAGACAATATCTATCCTGGCAGACGCAATAAAAGAATTAGATACAAAATATGCTGGATATTTATTGATCTGATTAAATGTACAATTGGCGTATAAAAGGTAACCTGGCTAATCCACTACTACCCTACGACTACCATGTTTGACGGGAATGCGCCCCTACCAAGCTCAATCCCGTCCACTAGCCGATCCTTAGGACGCGGGCATCTTTTGAAGCATTGGCTAACTCCACTAACGCATATCAGTACAACACAGAATTCAAAGATGCATTGTGATTAACTGGTTACCTTGACGTGGAGCTAGCCATGCCCCAAAAGACTCCCTGCCGGCTCCTAGGAGCCGGTGTCCTAAATATCTCGCACAGCCAGCTCCCAATAGAGGAGCAGACCAGCCATGATGACCAAGCCAGGTCACCATGACCTTGCACCAACCGGCTTCTCCGGGATCCCAGAGAAACTAGCCAGTGACAAGGATCAAGACAAACACAAGCCATGAAGCACAAACAGGACTTACAGCCGATCCACCAAGGCATCACCGCGCACCTTCCTTCGTACGTGTCTGACGAGGACCTCTACAGAAATGAAAAAAAAAGTTAAGACCTGATACAGTGTGGATGCCTGTTTTTGTTGTGACATCCACACTGTATCAAAGCCGATAATTACAAAGAAGCATTAGTACAAAGCTGTAAGACTGTCAATATCGATTTACCTTTACATGTTGTTGCCTATACTGTATGCCCAGTGACACATACGAAGGTGGGCCAACACCAGCGATGGAAAGGCGGCCTGCCGTGCTTCGACTTGTGTTGTCTGATCCTGCTAGCTTCCAGGTCTTCGCTTGGTCGAGGTTTGTTCACTACCCTAGTTCCGATCAAGCATTAGGGCTCAGGGCCTAAAGACCTAACCTTAGGCCCAAGTACAGGCCGTACCATAGCCTATACCATAGGACCGTTCCATAGACCTGTAACCCTTAGGCCCGGACCCTAAAGGCTTGGTGCCAAACCTTCCCAACAAGTGTCAGGAAAGTTTGGCTCGGAACCAGGACAAGGATGCCGCCAACGGGTTCGCCATAGGAGTTCGATGTACGCCATGACACCAGAGAGAGATAGAGCGACAAGGATGGGCAACAGAAGAAATAGCTTGTTTGTCTTGGGTAGCGGTCTTTGGAATGCTTTCTTGTGTTGTGTTCTTGTTTGTCATTCTTTATGTCTTTGAACCCATCCTTGCGCTTGTTTGCGATCTTGGTCGTCTTCTTTTCTTTACCGGATCGATTAGCGGCTTTCTTGCTGATATATCTTGCTTATGTATCTTGCTAGTAGATGCTGCTTGTGCTTGTTTTCTTTGTCTTTTTCTTCTTTTTTACTGTTCTTCTTTTGCTTTTTTTCTTTTACGTTTTTTTTTCTTTTGTTGAGAGGTTTTCTGTTTTTCTTTTTTATCTTGGGGGGAGGTCTTTTTTTTTCTTTTTGTGGGGCTTCTTCGGTTTTTGCTTGCTTAATTATCTTGATTGCCTTGACATGAAAAGATGGTAGAAAAAATATGGCGGGCTTGAGGAGCAATGCGACTAGGCCATCCAAAGCACTGCACTAGTCTGGGTGTACACCTTTGAGGCCAATCAGAGAACTTGAAGTAGAGTAAAATGGTGGAAACCAATAGCTTGACATAAGTAGCTGCAAAGAGCAGTACTTCCTTAGATAGTTGTGGCCTTTAAGAACGGTTAAACACGGTCTCAGAGATGATTAGATGCATACCTCTTTCTTATTAAAACCAATATAAAAGCCTTTCTTTTTTGATGATTAGCACCACGGCTTTGCTTTGAATAGGAAAGTATGTAGCATGCAGACCAAATGAAGGTGCCAACAGAGTATATTGTTCAACCATCTTCACATTTTGACATGGAAGCATCGAGGGATGTCATATTGATGTCCGCAGTAAAAAAAAAAAAAAGAAATTGAAACAAAGGAGTAAGAAGAGAGATCTTGCGATAAACGATGGCTTTTAAAGGTACGCTTGTGCTTACTGGATCGTTTCTGTCCAATTGTTTGCCATACATATACAATGCTTTTCTTCCTTTGCTTTCCTCATGGTGGTATATCTTTAGTGTTGTGAGTGTCTTGCTTGTAGAAAAAATATGTACGTTTACTTTGACAGAAGCTGTACGCCACAGTGACACCTCTGCGTAGATCACCTTTGTCATATCGCGTATGCAGCTGGTGAACCTTTCTCACCACGAAAAAAAAAATAAATAAATAAACGACTAGATCATTTCTTGAACTGAAAGTGTATATTTCCTTCCATTCATTGCTCAAAGTCGACACTGTGCATATCAGAGCTTGATAGCTTTATTTTCCTGTATTCACTATCCGTTATCGCTTTTTCCTTTTATGACATGGCAGTAAATGACCATGATGACCATTCTACCGGGTTAAACTTAAAAATAAGTTTGACATTTGTCGTTTCTGTGAATAACTGTACTTCTTTACTTTTATTCCCTCCTAGAAAGGTAAGGAAGGAAACAATAAGAGACATTCTTTGTAACCCATAAAGAAGACATGGAAAGTGGATGTCATTTCACACTCTTTTTTTTTGTTCATCAATGGTAACTTAATATCGCTCATTAACAAATTTCCTAAAGCAGAAAGCGGTATTTTCACATGATTTTGTTTTTTGCATTGATGGCATTGAGAAATAAATAAACCTTTTAGATACCGATGACTGCAAGAAAAATTATCAAAAGAAAAGTAAAAGAGACTAAAAGAGAGACTGCCCTTTTTACTCAAATAAAAAAAGTAGAATGTCTTTTATAAGATCATGTAACGTACCGGGGAGTGTGTGTGGCACTGGGGCAAACTAAGAGATTGACGTAGTGGGCAAGACAGAATCATCTCTGGGGATCATGCGCAATGTCACCGAACTCAGTTCGGAACCCGGGAATAAGGGTCAGGCTACACAAAAGAAGCATGACTGTTTTGAATGAAAAGATATGATGACCATTCCAGAACCAAAAGACATTGCAAATGCAAAAAGAATACCGTTGAATCAACATATACTATTGATTGAAATATGGTTTCATATAGTACTTGAAAAAGGACAAGGTAAGGAAGGTGAATGTACAGTGTCGAAACGAATGTCTATCAATTAATCGATATGGGTTGACACAGACTGTCTACACATTGTAAGGTGCTCAGGCCATTGTCATTAAAAGGGAATGAATTCCCGTCAAAATCTTTTGAACTCTGGAACCTTCCTTTCTTTTCTTCTTCTCAACTTTCTTTCCGTTATTCTCCTATTGCCCCAGGCGGCTTTCCCTTTGAACTTATTCTTTTCTTGCTTCTTGACTAAACATGACAATCTGACTCTTTTCATGTTAATAGATAACTTCCATCTGGCTGGCAGTAACAGTAAATAAAACTCTGAAGAAGCATTCTCATTTGATACAGACAGACGGTAAGTTTTTACGTTACGCGTTTTTTGGCTTGTGCCATCTTTAGACCTCTTCGTTTTAACCATCTTCAACCGTAGAATCCCCCATAAGATAATCTTATTTACAATCATGGTCGCAGTAAAGGTAGGTACTTCAAATAAGGTAAGTACCGCAACATAAGGTAAGTGTTTCAATGCAAGGTAAGTGCGGGGAAATAAAAGTGGTGGGTAGAATTAGAGAAGGGATGGGGTGAGATGGGGTGCGGTAGGCTAGCCTACATAGATTAGTAGAAGCTTACTTTGTGTGTGTCCTCAATGCTTTGAGATATTGAACATGAGGAAACCCATGTACTGACTATGAGGCACATTGACTTGAATGCAATAGGTGGCACTTTCTTTCTAGAGTTATACGTAAGTTTTGCTTATTTCTCTTTTCTTTCTGCTGGGAAGCCGCCCTTTTCTGCTGTGTTTGTTTTCTCTTCTCGTCCTTTTCGGTCACTCCTCTGCTGGAAAAGAGCGTTCAGCATCAGTGCGAAAGTTCCAGGTAAGAAAGCCACGCTTTAGTCTGATACATTAAGCTTGATTGTATCCCTATGTACCCTATAATTGTTTCTATGTTTCTGTATAAATGGTTTGCCTTTCAACATTGAAACAGAGTTACAATAAAAAAGTAGACAAACGTCCAATTGGTAATGAACAAAGAGCAAAAAGCGATGGATGAGATAAAACGGTAAAGTAGACTAAAATGCAATATATGAATGAACAAAGTAGACATAACATTACTAAGAATTGTATGATGAATATATCTATTTACAAGTGTAAGCCAAGATATATTAACTATCTCCAAAAGGTGAAAAAATGCTTGGCTGGCGGCCATTGTAAATGATGTTATGACAGATATTTCTTGAGGCGTTGATGTCTCGCTGTCGTACCGTGCGGTAACTGGTACAACTCAGCGAACTATACAGCAGAAATTTGTTCAAAGCTTTCTCGCTGCATCTGAAACATGCTTGCCAGGTGTTATTCGGCAATGGTGAATACACATACACAGGAGATATTATATCAACTGTTTCCATTCGAACAGTAAAACTGAGCGCAACTGTCACATCGGCTGCTCCTTCTTGATACGTGGGATCTTGTCACTTTTTTCTTTCCTTTTTTTTCGTATTTTACGCAGTGACTTTCATATCAAGAAAAATGGCGTGCTTAATGAAATTGTGGATATAGGGAGAAAACTGAGATATGATCCGGTGTATCCACTTGCTTTATGAGATTGCTGCGAATGAGTTAAGGGCCATTACAGGGAAATATGCCTTGTCAATATGAGTAATCTAATATAACGTCCGATTGTCGACCTCGTGTGGTTAGAAACGTGTTTGTATACAGCATTGGGGGTGAGCATCAGGTTATGTAAGATCTAGCGGTGGCCGACGTACGAAATGATCACGAAGAGTCACTAAAAAGGTAGGATGCTTCCTTTTCTGGCTGCTAAAAATAATATCTTTCATTAGGTTTGTTATGCTAGAAAGGGCTAATCTTCTATCTTTATGTTTCCCTTTTTTCATCAGGACCCTAAAATTTAGGATGAATGACAAAGCCCCGCCGGCCTAGACAGAAAAGGAAAGCGTGTCGGAGATTTAGCAATGACAGCAAGGTAAGAGTACTTTCGCACTAAGAATCACTGACTGCATGCCTTTATTTGCTGTTAATGGCTAACTATCCAAGAGCGTATAATGCCTAAAACAGGAGTAATTATTTTATTCTGCAATTGATGCAATAGATACCAATAAATATGGTATGCAAGATGTGTACTCCGTTTCTAATGATCGAATGATTGCGCGGTTACAACAAAGGAAAATCAGCCAATGAAACGTAGCTTCTTTATAACGGAAAGCAAAAAAAGGAAGAGAATAAGGTAATAAAATGGTCACCCAGATATAAACTTTTGGTACACTCCCGCCCAAAACGATTGGCACATATCAGCACATGTTTTATAAATAAAACGGTACAGAATTCGGCACTGTTGTATTGGGATGAATAATGGGCAAGACATAGAGACTCAAACAAAACAAGAACATTGAGATTGGTGTATTGCTGAAAGAAGGATAATAAACTAAGAACCCATGTCTAACGGTTGAAGAATAAAACCTACTACGAATCTACCTTTATACACTTCATTGAAATAGCACATTCCCCCTCCCTCTCTCCCTCCAGGCTAAGAGCCGTTGAGAATCCATAGGTTATAAATGTGGGTTACTTGGATTTTCTTGTTCTTTTGTTTACGACCTTTTTCTGATTATTGCCAGTACGCAGAAATTACCCAAGAGGTCCGTAAATTTCTTTTTGCAGGTTCCCAAGTGTCATCTGCTTCTTTGTAATACTTCCAGCGTAAGTTATACAGGTGCTCACCATTAAACGTTTTATAAGCTACAATAGCTTCAACCTCATAGATGTCTTCTACAAGAACAATTTCACCTCGAGAGATTAACTTTAGCCACTTGGGACGCTTTTGACTGCAAATTTTACGGCTGTGAATCACACACTGCTTTATTCATACAATCAACCATGTTTATAGAGAAAAATACTCACCCAAACGGCGTATGAATGCACCAAAACTTTTACATGATGTACGAATATTTCCAGGAAAGAGTGTATATCCTAGAGGCCGTTTATCTAAACAATCCGCAACTCTACGACAAAATCCTTGATAGTCTTTAATTTGTGATGTGATAGTTTCTTCTCCCGTTTGAGTTTGCTCTTGCAAACGGAAAAGAATTGTTCAATAGAATTGAGCTCCAGGCGAACACGGAGGCAAATAAACGCATTGATATCCATGGTTTTCAATAGATTTGACAATATCTGATACTGTGTGTATTCGGACATTGTCCATGATGATGAAACTTGCCTTTCATTTTTAGATGCCTATCCAAAATATTCATCGTGTTGCTAACTAGGTTAAGGAATAGTATCCTATAACTGAATACTGTGCGTTGCCTTTGGCCTACGGAACGCACCGAGGCGTTCGTTGTTATGGTCTATCATATACAGAGATACGTCTAATATATTTGTTGCGGCCATTTTGTTTCGATTCCAGAACATCACCGTACATGACTTTTTCTGACATGTCAGTACGGCATGTATAGTCGAGCCTTTGTGGCCTTGTGCATCATTTTCTTTGTTCGCTTTCTGCAGATCTCGGGTCTGACATGCTCTACAGATTTGGGACGTGAGATACCCGTCTATGAGAACAACAAATGTCGGAGCCTTTCCCATGCATGGTCAACCATAAGCTCATAAAATAACTACATAGCCTACCATTCATCTCCTCGCTTGTTGCTGTAGCTCCTTGAAAACCTCTTTGGTAGGTGCAGCCTTTTTGCCTTTCATACTGTCAGAAAACCCTCCATTTCCATAGGCGACAATGATCGATTTGCTCTTCTCGTCAGATTGATCGTTTGAGGCATCATTACCTCTGTTCGAGTGCTTTTTTTGGGACATGAAAGGCTGATTTATCGATGAAAATACAATTACTGGTGAAGTCCCGTTTTCTTGCATACCAGCGGATAGCCCACTCGTACCTTGCTTGGATCGTCTCGTGTTCGTTTCGTTTTTTCGAATGCATGTGGGCCTTTTTGAAAGAGAGAGTGCAGTTCTTGGTCACAAAATTGTACAGGATAGCCGTTGACAAAAGATAAACCTTTAAAATTACTCGTCAAATCATCCATCATCGCATCCAACGGGGCTGAGGAGTTATCATCCACAAACTTGATCAAATGTTCTCTATAAGTGTCATTTGAAAGTGGACGTCTGCCATTTGTGCGGGTATCCTTTGACCTTTTAGGCTGTATTTCATCATTAGGGTATTTTTTGATCCCTTTCCACCAATTGTACCCAGCATGCCTAGAAATCCCAAGCTGCTTTGCTGCCTTGCCAGCTGTCAAATTTTTCTCATAGTCAAGAATAGAGAAATCTTCTTTTTTGCTTATCACTGTAGTCCGCATACATGCCTCCGGTTAGCAGGATTAATAGGCTTGTCTGCTGATTTGTCTAACCTTGCTGTATTGTTGACTTGTTCTTGTTCTGTTGGTTTTAAGGCTATACATTTATCGTAATCGGTCACTGAATCAAGCGGGTAGTTGTCTTCATCAACATCCCATGTCTAATACGTGATGCCCTGACTCGTCAAAGGTATGTTCAAAACCATCTTCATATACAAATGCCATATTTTGTAGCAAGAATAATAAAAAAAAAGTGTGCTGATTTGTTTCAATATAAAATCTGTTCTAAAGTGAAATCCATTTTTGTGCCAACCATTTTGGGGAAAGTATGCCAAAAGTTTGTGAAAAAGTGTATTTTACGGGGCGATTTTACGTGAGGTAACGCTACACAATCCGAAGCATTTTGTGTGTGGGGAATCCGCCAAAGAGATTTCAGTGTCCTCATGTTACATCATATCTCACGTGTTGACATGCCTTTATTGTGTTAGTCTCACATGAATATAAGCTATACCATGTCTGAACTTTTATATTTTCTGCGAAATTTATTAAAACCTTCGTGTTGTACGATGGCAACAAAAAAATAAACTAACTAGAAAAAGATTAGAAAGACTCGGTAAAGGGAAAAGATACAAAAGGAGGAAATAGGGACCTGCTATGACATGGTTGGATCATAGGGGGGGGGGAAGCTTAAGCCTAGAAAAAAAAAACCAATGTCAGTTACGCTGCTGAGTTACTTGTATTCAACCGAGATATTTACCAAAGCATAAACGGAAGCACCAACTAGACCCAATGTCGTAAGGACTTGAGGCAATGCCGAGCTGGCTCCATTCTCGGGTTTCTTGTCATTAGCAGCCTCGACCTTGCCGTCCTCAGGCTTCTTGTCATTGCTAGCTGTGGCAGTTGGTTTCGCGGGTTCTTTGGGCTTGGTGGTAGGGGTAGTCTTGTTTTGAGTAGGGGGAAAGACAGGCTCAGTTGTGATCTTCACATTGTAAAGCTCAGCAACGGCTTGGGACTTGGCAATGATGTACTCAATTAGACCCCAACCTGCGCCGCCACCGTTTTGGTTGGGTGCATCAACAGCCTTCCAAAGGTTTTCTGTGGTCTGCTCAAAAGTCCAGCCATAGTTAATACCGGGAGAGCGTTGCTTGATTTCGCTATCCCACTTGAGATCGGGCAAGATAAATTCATGATAGGCCAAGACACGGTTGGTAAGAGTAAAGTTATTGAAAAGGACCGAGACTGTATCCTTGAGATATTTTTCAAACTTTTCTTTCTGTTTGGGGTTTTCAAGAACGCGGTTGATCATGACTGCGTCAGGATATCTTGCAGGATAGTCTTCATAGCGGATCTTGATGAAATCACGGCCTTCAGGGACATCGAGATTGACTCCGAATGTGCCATCGTAATCCTGGCCAATGTAGTACCATTTGTTGTTTTCGGTAGGATCGCGGTAAGCGCCAAGGTTGGAAGTATACATCCAGTAACCGTCCCAATCGGCTGTCAAATATTCCATCACCATGAATCGAAGGAACTGATCCATGTCAAACTGCTTTTCAAAAGCTTCGATCTGCTTATCGTCTTTGACATCTGTCTCAGCCCAAGCCTTTGTGAGAGGTCGCAAAGCGGACCAATCTTCGGGCGAATCAGGGTTAGGCTTCCACGACCAGTAGACTTCATCACCCTCGGAATATTTGAACGAGGCGCCGGTAGCACCATCGTAGAGAGGACCCATCTTTTCGGGAGGATGACCGTCGTAGAACATGGCGCGGATGAAAGAATACTCTTGGGTATCATCAAGCATATTAAAGATGCCGTATCCTTCGCCGTTGATAAACAGACGGACCATATTTGCACGGTTGGCATAAGTACCCATGGCACGCAAAATATCGGCATAAAGCTTTTCGCGCATTTGAGTGGGATCCATGTGTTGGTGGCGAATCTTAAAGTAATTGCGTTTGCCCAGGTATTTGCCTTCTGGCAGGGTCCACTTCCAGCTTTGTTTGGCGGTGTTCTTTTTTCCTCCCGGGCGGTGAATACCGAACTGTGTGCTTTCGAATGTGTCGACTGTATCGGGACCGATAAACGTAAATTTAACGGGGAACATAGGAGCTTTCTTTGTTGGATTAGCGATAAATGCATCGAGCTCCTCCTTGCTGCCAGTCATGAAGACTGACGGGATATAGTTTGTGTCCCACATGGCGACATCAGGTCCATCTCCGCGTGTCCATTGAGGCTAAGAAAGAAATTTTATGTTTAGTCTACTTCACAAAACCCCGGTTTACACCTACGTTTTCTTTGATTGGCCATGGTAATTCTGGGATATTAGCATAAGTTACGGGTCGTTCGAAAAAGTCATTGCGAGTTGCGTTACGACCAGCTTCCAACTTGCGATCGAATTCTTCTGTTTTGCCATTCACGACATACTAAGCATACAGTTGGGAATCCATGAGATAACAGGGGTAATTGCAATAATAGAGTACCTTGTAAACGCCATTGTCGGCGAGATCAGCCTTTCCAACGAAATAAGGCACATCGGCATCGGGAGCGTTAAGTTTGGTACTTTGGCCGTTGATGGAAACTTGTACGTCGCCTGTTGCGCCAGGGGCAATGACTCTGAATTCAACGGTAGCTGCGTTTACTGCTGCAAGAAATGAGAGGGCGATCAGTGCGAGCGAATGCTTCATGATCTAGGTAGAAGAAGGTGGTGTCGTTGTACGAAAAAGGGAAAGTATGAAAAGGAGAGAAAAAGACAGTTCGCCATGGTGCAGTACTGTCTTATATAAGTTATTTTTTTCGCGGAGAACTATCGTTAAGGTTTTACGAAGCGCAATGAAGTGATAGTTCGGAGTGGAGGTTGGTTATGTGCATTCTTATTGCCCGCTATGGGATTCGTACATTTGACCACACGTGCCATTCTGTTGTTTCCCAGGTTCTTACAGAAATCTCATTGTTCGTGTGTACAGACCTTACAAAAATAACTATCTTCCGCTCTTTCCATTTTTCTTTTTATAGATTACGTGGTACAAAACCCGCACAAGCCAGAAAAACAATACCGAATAGGGAATATTGCTCAAAACAACAGAAATTCGCGGAATCAAAAGTGCTTAAACGGAAGAAAGCCGTTTCCTCTTTGTCAATACTACATCGTATGATTTACAGGTGATTATCAACAAAAAACTGCTCAATGTCTCTTAACTCATTATTCTTCCTTGATGGATTGCGCAGACATGTCACGGTAACAGGTTGACTGTTGACAACGTCCCCCCTTGAATACGTATCGGATGAACGGCAGTCAAATCTATATCAGACCTATCCAATTACACTCAGTCAATGACTAGCTGCGCTGAAAAAGAGACAGAAATATTGAATCTCCGAACCGAGGTTGGTTCTCTGTTCCTTCAGAATTTTCCAAGAGGTACCCATCAAACAGAACGTTTTCAACTGAAATAAAACAGGATCTTTTTTTTTTTGGAGACTCTACTTGCTAAAAATACTTGTGTCTATTCATATCGAACTATACCATTCCTATGTCACTGTAAGTTTTGCTAACTACCGATTACACTTGACCTGTGAGAGGGTTCTCAGGCAAAGTACGACAGCTTAGCTTTGTTTCGTGAATACAAGCGTACTGTTTATTGAGGAATTCCGGTAGTGCATGACCTGAAAAGTTCCGCTCGCGATGGCCATGGCGGTCTTCATGTCTTGTTCTGTGTAATCGTGCCGTTGGTTTATCACAAAACAGTGGGATTCACACACCAAGAAGAGCCATTCGCTGCTACCCGAACGAACCTTGTCACGGACTTTTTATGACAGCCTTAGGTCTGATGACCTATCGAAAAACAAACCTACATAGTGTGGGAGGGACAATGCTCGTCTGTAATTGGCAACGGGCTATAACGTCGATGACGTTGTCTGATCTGTCTACTGCCTTAGCAACTTCTCTACTTGAAACGGCTGCCTGTGCATCTTCCTTGGTTACTGATTCAAAACACCGCTACTGCACATCTTTCGGATGTGCCAACTATGAATCGACTATCTGCTGCACCGAGCCGATTGTAAGCTTGGATCGTCCGAAACTCCCTGATATTTTTCTCCTTGTAGGCTCAATGTGAAACAGACAACACGCGTGAAATTTTTTCTTGAACACCTTTCTACCTATGTCGCTCTTAATTTCGAATATGAGGCAAGCTTACATACTGAGAAGGTAACCTCGTATAGTGAGATTTCAACGGTGACATGGGATTTGCATCAACAGAGACGATCATATTGTGTTCCCTTGAGACGATATCATTGCAAGCAATGATGTCTTCATTCATTACATTGGCCTTGTTCAGAAAGGTAGAGCAATCGTGTTTGACACATCATGCCACACCGTTTCTTTGTCTATTCCGTTTGCCGATAGTTCGATGGTTTTGCAACAGCATATGCTTCGGGCACCAGTAGCAGGTCTTACTTGTACTAAACTCATTGACCATGATAACAGGTCCATTTCTTCATTCTTACACTCTGGGCCGCTTGCTCCCTCGGCGAGCATGATCTGTTATTCTCTAGTTGGTTTCTTGCCAATGATCATAGAAGTGGATAGCTCTCTCTTGAAAACCTTCAGGCCGGAAAAGCGGTCGCTCATAGTAGGAACTTTCATATGGATAAGTTGGTAGGATATTTTTTCCCTCAGACGGCAAAGAATTAAGGTCTCAGACAGCGGGACCTTACCAAACAGAAAACGGAACCGGACAAAATAAGCATTTCAGTATGACGTCTTCCATTATACTTAGTCTCTTAAATGTCCATTGATATATGCTGCTTCTATTCAGTGATCTTTCATTTGAAGAAATATTTTCATAATTTCCAGACGTTTTAACAGAAAGAAAATATAGCCAAAGAAGGAATAACAGAAAAAAGCAATGAGCCTAAATTATTTTTCGAGATATATCCGTATCCACTCGGAGGTTTATCAGTTTACCTAAAAGCACTAGCTACACGAATCGAACTTCGGACATGTTACAGGTTGAAGGTGTATCTCGGAAGGAATTATGTTCGAGTCTCAACCATCTGATGAGAAGACAGACAAAGAAAAATAGCAAGCATTATTTGGATTAATTCACAACAGCTTCTGCAGAAGAAATCGGCACATGAATAACCAAGACCGGCAATCTTTGGTTGTTGTGATCAACGTATTACTCTGCTGGCATGCGTCACAGAAAGTAACCAGTTAGCCAAGTTCGTTTGTTGCATCGACGATAACAGTCGGTTCATGCCACAATCAATACGTTCTCTTATGGTTTCTGTTTATCTTTTGTAGGTAGCAAAAACTCCTGTTCCGTTTCGTGTTTTTGATCACATAGCATTCTTATATGAAATACCGTCGTAGCTAGCGTGCATGTTTTTATATATATGAAGTTTCAAATTTGTTATTAAGAGTAGTGAGAAACCAATTGCGTTTGGGAACATAGCATCTTAAATGCCTTGTTGCAGCGTGGTAACTGTGAGTTCTTCGCCCAACCACATCAGCAAATTTGCCTGTGACGGAATTCGGAAGTTCAAAAGGGCGAGGTGTAGGAGGTTCACAACCTTTTACCACTAAGCACGCACATGGATCGCAGAACACGGACATCTCGTTCAGCTACGCTCGAGGATACCAATGAAGAACTGTCATTGTGGAAACAGATTTGCACCTCGTTATACAAGCTGGAACAAATACAGAGACAAACGGAATCCGTACTAAATAGTATCAACAAGCACCATTTAGCACTTAATTTCGACGAAGGTTAACATCATTGATTATGATTGCCGCTTTGAGATTGATATAATTCGTCAGGAATTCCGTTATCTATTTCGCAACGACTCAAGGATTATTATCGTAGTGGCATCGACCTGTCAACTAACGAAGTGAGGTAAAACGAATTTATCAATGAATAAGGCGGACTTCAAGAAGCACGCAAGTTAATATCAGTAACAAAGGACAATTACGGATATAATTGAAAAAGTCCATGTCTTAATAGCATTACGGAATGCTCCCGAGTACAATAACGGTATAGACGCAAATCACGCAAACGAAAAGGCGTCGCTTTGATCAACCAGGCAACTGATAATGAACACAGTAATAGATTCGAAGCGAAAAAAGCGAAAACCAGAAGCAGAGGATGCAAAAAGCATGAAGAGAACCAAAACGTAATTGTGTTTGTTTGATTGATATAATATCTGATCTCAATTCGATCATAGCAACCATGGTATCATACCTCCAAAGAGTTTTGTAAGTCCGGCCGCAATCTCAGCTATTGTCGAAGTTTGAGTAACGCTCCATGTGCTTTAGGTTGCGGCAAGGCAGCCCAAACAAAAAGACAAGAATGAAGAATGGATATTAGCAAGGGTGATCGATTACCATGCAGATAAATCAAAGTACGTCTATAGTTTGTTTGCCTGCAAAGGCACACTAACCTTTTCTATTTCTTTGCAGATACCAGGTAGAAGATGTAGATCAGGATGAATTTGGCAAGAGACAGTAAGTAACTTTGCGGCTGATAATTGTCCAACAAAGATCTACGTGTCATCTAAACTAATATCTTGAATCTGAGACGATACATGGTGCCACCGCGCAATGTCATAGCCGTGCCTGAACCAGATGAAGTGCATGAGGCAGAAATAAGCGCAGGAAGTGATGTACTGGCTTTGTATCCTCATACAACCTGCTTCTATAAAGCTACTGTAATTGCGCCGCCCAGCAAGGTAAGATCAGAATAAGTCACGGAGATAAACTTAACATCGTGGAAGAACAAGGATTCTGGTCACCCTGGTAGTTACAAGGTCCAGTTTGAAGATGACAATGACCAAGTCAAATACGTCATGGCAGGGAAAGTTTTGGATATTCCCAAACCGAAATAACTTTGGCAACATTATACATAATTATCGACCAGTGGTCTTCTCATAATACCTTTGTTTTAAATTATAGACGACGGTATTCTATACACATGATAGGTTCAAGTCTACATCAACATATGCGAGACTACGAGCCTAGACAAATAAAAATCGTTATTTAACATGTGCTCTCAGTCTTTTGTTCGTAGCTAACCTAGCATTGCTCAAATTTTCCAAGGCAAGACCAGCCATTGTTAAGGTCTTTTAAGTGCACAAACCTTATCATCCTAAGCATATATTAGATGGGCGTGGTAATTACCGTGCATTCCAATAACAAAACATGATGGTCAGATGAGTGAACTTGTGGTGTGCATGTGTAGCAGACAAAGAAATCCCCAAATAAAATGTGCCCAGCATTGATGCGAATTAAGGCAATATGTCCTAATTAAACGTTGTACAGATGAAGCCTAATTTTGCTAGACTTTAATGCGCGATGTGTTCAGAAAGATATCCTAGCAAGGTTATGATGACGTTTATAGTCAAGGTGAAATTAGCCGGGTCAACAAGGTAATACA
This sequence comes from Apophysomyces variabilis, assembly GCA_002749535.1. NCBI lineage: Eukaryota > Fungi > Mucoromycota > Mucoromycetes > Mucorales > Mucoraceae > Apophysomyces > Apophysomyces variabilis. Next base: position 602,529 of record MZZL01000138.1, read on the forward strand.
CACATAGTGTGCCAAAAGGTGATCATATTCAACGTTAATATCGATTGCCTTCCTAGGTTAGTTGTTTGTAGAGAAGTAATTCGGCAAAAGCTTGTGGGGCAAACCTTTTTTCAAGCGGAACGAATCTTATGGAGCCCGATTGAACGGCAGATACCGTTTTTGGATCAATAGCAAAAGGAAAGGTTTTTGCCTGAAAAAGCTACACAATACAAAAGCTATTGCCTGCTTATTCAATATCATTATCGTGTATTAAATTGTGCAAGCTATTGATAAATAGAGCTTGGACATGGAATGATCCGCATTGATAACATCAAGCAAGGTCGATCTACATTTAACCCCATTAGCGGTTGAGTGCTGCAGTCTCTCTATAAGTATAATGTAAAGATATCAGGAGAAATTGACTGAAAGCTGATGATAGACTTACAGATCGAATCCGTGATTCAGTAAACAAAGTGACTAGAACAGATTGCCTAGCCTGGATTAGACACGCAAAGCCCTTCTTTTCTCATAGTAGGAATAAGGAAATAAATATCGAAGTTAGCATTTACCATTAGATATAACGTCGCAAGGAACTTACACTAGGTCGTCGATCCAGCCGATACAGTCATTGAGTTGAGAACAAGAGAAAAATTAATCGAAGCAATTGAATTAAAAAAGAAATAAAGGACATGAATTTATTGCTTATAAAGCTTGCTGGACAAAAGAATTCCTGCATCGAAATGGCTTCAGACACGCGGGATTAGCCAACACATCTGTTCTTTTGAAAACAGCTATCTTGTTTGCTGAAGTTAGCAAATCGATGACTACTGTCAATGCACTCATGGTCACTAAAAGCGGGTAGATTGGTTTCCTCGTCTTTCTTTCCGCAAATAGGAATTAGCATACTTGATCAGTTCGTAGATATCGTTGTTATTTCTGCTTAAACCAGCAAAATTAATTCATACTAAGCAAACGTTATTTGTGATTGTTGCCAACACACTATGGGAAGTGGTTCCTGATGTACTGTTTTTCATTAAGTAAGAAAAAATACATCAGGATTCAGAAATAGCTCAATAGCAACTTATGAAGACCAGAAGGAACCCACACTTCCCATAGTGACAGTGCGAAAAGATCTCATCATAAAACATATAATCACTTAGGTCTTATTTTGCATACATAGAAGATAAAGTACCTTGACTTGTGCCATTGATATCGTTCAAGTCATCTGAAAGAGATTGAGGCCTAGTCATATCTAGGTTTCTGAGTAGTTCATCACTTGACGTTCTAGGGGAAACATAGATCTGCTTGGAAAGTGAACGAGTTTGGAGTTCTGATATAATGTCCTGCAGTAGCCGTCCTCTGTCACTGTCATTCTCGGGAGTCTTCGATATTCTGGCGTAGCCAACAATAAGAATCCCACTATCTTCCATTGCTTGTATTTGCTGCTTATGTCTTATCAGGGTCTCGATGATCGACTGCACGATAATTGCTACAAAATTCAACTCATAGTGAGAAATTATAAGAACACTAAAATTCTTATATGATTGTACCATGATATTTTGGTAAAGTTGTATATAAAAGGAGCTTTCTGATACGTTTTTGGTTTTCCGAGTCTCGCGCCATGTTGAGCTTGATATGAAGGAATGCTGCATTTTTACGGTTACACCAGTTTGAAAGTCTCCAGGGATGTTTTTGGCGTCCATTACATGTTTTGCAAGAATTAATTGGATGTCTTCCGTTGACAGAACCTGCTCCTTGTGAAGCGCGTCATTGTATGGCTTAAATGGCAAAAGCACATCATTTAGAAACTGGAGGATCTATTCATGGTTTGCCAAGTTGTGCTCACTGCTGCTCTGTCGCTGGCCTTCAGTATATAACACTGCAGCAATTAACCATGGGTTTAAACTGAGATCGACCTTGCTTGATGTTATCAATGCGGATCATTCCATGTCCAAGCTCTATTTATCAATAGCTTGCACAATTTAATACACGATAATGATATTGAATAAGCAGGCAATAGCTTTTGTATTGTGTAGCTTTTTCAGGCAAAAACTTTTCCTTTTGCTATTGATCCAAAAACGGTATCTGCCGTTCAATCGGGCTCCATAAGATTCGTTCCGCTTGAAAAAAGGTTTTGCCCGAATCAATTTTGTTGCGTCCAACGTACAATATACTTAAAAAACCTCCAGGGGCTAAAATCGACTCATACGCCAATATTGTGGAATATACCATTCGCATCTTAATCATTACATACATTATATATGACTGTTCGTCCTGTCTACTTCCCTAAGGTACCATATTGAGCCAAGAATTTAAGATACGTAAAAGCACGAAGGTACTTGTCATTTGAGCCATAATCTGTGTTCCGCAAAGAACGCAGTGACCATGCCATGGTTATAGTAAATATCTTTTTCCCTCATTGTCATACTTCTATTTCATGATATAAGGGTGAAAGTCTTGCGAACAACAAAGAAAAAAGAAAGATCAGGTGCAGATGTGCTGGTTTGATTTGTCTTCCAATACAAGGTTAGTCTGATGTGATTGGATGATTAGTGAAGTGACTTCACAGTTATTCCTATTTTTGGGTATCCGTATTTTTTTTTTCTGAGGGTGCGGATGGGATTGAAGCGACAGAGCGAAAATCCCCGTTCTCCAAGGTTTTAGTTTTTACCTCTTTTATTCTTTGTTTGACCGTTTGTCGACCAAACAGCAACGCGATCATACTGAATTAAGATTACATTTATCCCACATTCCTTTCCTTACGATCGACTATTTTGTCTTGACGCCCCGGTTCAGTCTACACAATAACGCGACAACCCGAAATTCACTATGACACTCACTAGTGAAGAAGTTAACATCATCGTATATAAATATCTACAAGAGTCCGGTGAGATTCAGTATGAGAAAGAAGATACCATGGAGCTAAAGCGCTAGCATCTGTAGGATTTCGCCATTCGTCCTTCGCGTTTCAATATGAAAGTCAAGTGCAGAAATCAACCTATCGTGATGCTGAAATACAACCCGGAATGCTCATCAACGTTATTCACAAGGGACTGCAGTTTATGGAGATCGAAGCACACATGAACGAGGTATTGTTAAAGACCTTTTGTATCATGTGACGCTCAATGTACCTCCGCCGAACCTAGGATGGTGAACTTTTAGAATGTAGCGTCCCTTTCTCATTGCTGGAACAACATCATTGCGATCTCACGGGCCGAATTTTGAACGACCCTTCCGATATTCACATGTCTAGTGTCGATGCATCCCCCAACCCCGGCATAAAGCGACAAAGAAGAGAAGAAAAGAAGGCACAGAAAGAACGAGAAAAGAGGCCGAGGAAGGATGCCGACGAAATGGATGTCATCGATACGACGGAGCCTGCAGCACAAACGTCCACAGCTGGCCTGGGCGCTGCATCAGTCAATGGTCACACTGTGAGAGAGGAATCCGGCGATGGTAAAGAGAAAAATGGCTCATCCGACCGTTGAAAACTGAAAAGGGTTCGCATTTAGTTGTTATGGCTGAAAACGCTACAGATCAGGAGATTAGAAGGCCACGGACCGTTATAGACCCAAGCGATGTGATTATCCTGGAAAGACATCAAAACGAAGTATTTTCATGCTCTTGGAATCCAGTCATTCCTAATTTATTAGCATCAGGGTAAGTCTTCATGTCTATACTGGAATAAGGAAACATAATCCCTTTAAACTGGGCATATATAGATCTGGAGATGCAACAACCCGACTTTGGAAAGTGCCGGAACACAATGAAGAACTCACCGAACCCATTGTACTAAATCACTTGCCGAATTTGAACGATAACAAAGACGTTACAACTCTGGACTGGAACGTAAGCAGGAAAATTAAGCTAGAAAAAACGAGATATCTCACGTCTAAACCACTTTTTTAGCCGCAAGGTACATTATTAGCCACAGGATCTTACGACGGACAAGCACGAATTTGGACACAAAAAGGTAAGAGGTGAAGGGATGGGACGGAATAACCTTTTCACATTCAACATAGGACAACTGAGATTTGTCATGGCTCAGCATCGTGGACCGATTTTCTCTTTAAAATGGAATATGAAGGGCGATCTCGTGCTTAGCGGCAGTGCTGATACCACTACCGTTGTTTGGGACCCGGAAACTGGTGAGATGAAGCAACAGTTTGAGTTACATAGCCGTAAGTGATACCGTAGATTGCTTGAACCATCATACTCAAGGTTACATTTCAGTAGCAATCCTGGATGTTGATTGGATGGATAATACCACTTTCGCTTCTTGCTCGTCAGATCGGACGATTTACGTTTGCCGTGTCGGATCGCCCAAGCCATTAAAGAAGTGGGTTGGCCATGAAGTAAGCATAATTATCGTTTATGTTTAGTCGGCGGGGTCTAAAGAGAATGCGTTTAGGACGAGGTAAACGCTGTTCGCTGGGATCCAAGTGGTCAGTACCTAGCTTCTTGTTCGGATGACATGACTACCAAGATTTGGTCCCTTTCATCCGATCAACCTGTTCAAGAGATCAAAGGCCACAGGCTGCAGATCTATACTCTACAATGGGCACCATGCTCACAGCGTGATGATTCTGCGCCACGGATACTTGCCACAGCTAGTTTTGATGCAACCGTACGTCTGTGGGATGCTCTAAACGGCACATGTCTGCAAGTGCTGAAAAATCACAACGAAGCGGTTTATTCCATATCATTTAGCCCAGATGCTCGCTTGCTGGCAACAGGAAGTTTTGATGAAGTACTGAACGTGTGGGACGTTAAGGTAAAACGATGTGATCTCTCGATTCAGTAGCTTACTTGGGGGAATTGTAGGATGGTACTTTGCAGAAGACGTTCAAAGCCAATGGCGGCATCTTTGAAGTTCATTTCAACAAGAATGGAGATAAACTCGCAGCATGTACATCCAATAAACAGGTAAGTGCAGTGGCGGATAATAGTTCGATGTTGTGATAACCTGATTATTGCGTAGGTTGTGATCTTGGATATGAAGTCATGAATATTACTATCACCGTTTTTCGTTTTAAATAATTCACACCCCCTTACCCCATACGCATGGATTTAAAACTTCCTAGTTTGATACGATGAAAAAATCCTGAAAAGCTAAGAAAAGCTCTGTCCTATAGCAATGTGCAGTGTATCAGTAACCGGTCTGCCACGGTATATTTCGGTAAAAATGATTAAATTGACGATTAATCCCGGGAAATCGGATTAATCCCGTACCAAATACTTGGAATCAAGAGAATTCATCAGAGCGGTTCGTCAATACATGCAACGTTGAATAAACACACACACTTCGTTGATCCCGTAGCCTATATGGTGCTAGCAAGCTATGATTATAAGAGATCGAATGAAAAGCCTTGTATGTCAGCTTCATTACTAGTTTTTATTTCTTTCATTTGGATTAACAAGTGGTTTACGTGGCTACAACGTTTTCCTCATTTTCAACACGATAGTCTTTTTGCCATTGGTCAGGAGTTTCCGAAGATGTGTTGCAAACTTGAAGAAATAACATCTTCTCAATATCCTCTTTTGCCTTTTGTTGCTTTGTAAAATCAACACTATGAAGCCCTCTTTAGTCATCTTTCGTTTAACTACTTTCCTTCCACTTACGTCGCATGCGCCTTGAATTTGTATTGCTTCTCATGGAAACTGAAAAATTGCGGATACCATTTAAGGCCTTGCTTTTCTCGTTCTATCGCTATTTTTCGCTGTTCTTCTTCTATCCATAGCTTTGCTTCTTTGCCACCAGCCGTATCTCCTTTCTGTAGTGCCTTGGTTAATTTTGACCAGAGCCTGGTAAAAGAAGAAGTCAGCGACTCCACAAACTACATTGTTTAGCCCCCTACCGCCTCGATTCATTTGGCGCTTGACGTGACTCAGGCTCCACGATCTTTGGATGTATAGTTGACGTCTTGGCACTGAAAAATAGTGTCTTCTCTTCCCCTGGCTTTTTGATAAACATGTCCCCATCCCACTCCCCGGAAATTTTGTATAGCACCTTGCCAGTAGACGCTCGTTTAATTTTCGCTTCGATGCCGTTGGCTGTGCCGGTAAACAGACCCTATAAAGATGTTTGGATGAGTTTTCCTGCCTATGGTCGTGTCTTTGTTTCTGCCGAATAGCCTTGCTCTCACTTTGGTCTTAAATTCCATTTCGCACATGAAATCATTCGCCGGACAGTGGATATAACACGTGTCACCTAACTCCATCACCATTTTTCCGACTGAGCAAGAATATGATGATCGGCCTATCAGTATATCAAAGTAAATGAGACTATCTTACATAATATGCCCCGTGCGTAAACGTTGGGGTTGGTGACATCGTATTGCTCATTCTGAAAATGAGTAAACCAAAGACGCGACGCACCGTTCATAATAGACACGATACTGTTTCCGAGAAATTTCGCTTTGGGATGCGTTTCACCTTCAATGATAATGCCGTTCTCAGGACTGACGTAATAATGAGCTGAAATGGGCGGATGGTGTGATACTTGCTCTGCTACATAGTAGCCATGGGTACCATCGTCATAAAGCCATCGGCAGCGAAACACTTCTCCTAGCACTGGGTTGTATGGCTTTTTGACACCTACCGGCTTAACATGCCAGCCCGAGAGATAAAACCTTACAACTTGAACAAACCGGTCCAATGGATCATCCACTTTGCTGGCTCTGGCAAAATGCATTAATGGTTGCTTTCTTTACCGAAGATGAGGTGCTGTGAACTTTACATTAACAACAGTTCCGGGTGGCTCCAGAAATCTGTCAGTTTCTCCAACATACTACGGGGCTCCAACACAAACGTGGGCAAAGCAACGCGTGAAAGGTCCATATCCTTGCGTAGTTGATTTATCAAGTCTAAAACAATGCTTTGTGATCCTTCTTCAAGGATCTCTACATTATCTTTGTTATTGTTGTTGTCTGCATTTCCCATTTTTTCACGGAATCAAGAAAAAGAATGAAGAGAATTTTACTTGCAAAAGAACAAAGCGATGCATGACCCTACTTTTTAATTCGATCTTTTTGTGGGTTGCAGCACATACTGATAATCAGGCAGCCATGTCTCTCCTATTTGTACCACACAAACATATGCATGAGCCAGCCAATTGCGCTGTTAACTATATCCACTACAAGCTGGCTTCTAATTTGTGGATACTCTCAACTAATGTTTTATGTTGATGTGCACTTAGTCGCTGCTATGTTAAGCGGTCTATTATACAAGTTAAATGGCTTGTTAACTCATATGTAAACAAATGCCATGGATTGATAAAAAAGAGCGAGTTCGTAGATATCCTGGTTTGGGCCCGTTTACAGGGCATCATATCTACAGGGTTGGTGATGATCAACGTGGTCTCTATTCCATCAAAAGATAAAAATCACCTTTCTTGTTTTCTATCTGCTCATGGTTACTGGAAATAGACATCATAAGGGCTTCTGGACAAGCCGGTTAACTATATCTGGCACCACTCACACTCAGAAAGAAAACGATCAATAAAGCTATCTTCCGGAGTCACTATAATATGGATAATTGCATCATCGTGCCCAAACCGCACTGATTTGCATTGTACATGTTAATACGCCGAGTGACGGAACCTTAATCTCACTGCACTATGGGAGTCCGGACATGATTTTTTTTGGGCACAATGCATTGGTACAGATATGGACTTACATCGGAAAAAAGCACATAGGGAAAAAAACCCCCCCGAAAGCTGTCTTGCAAGGCCCAGAAAGGTTAAATTGCCAAATCCCTCCTGCCGTGATGCTACACAGTCTATAAATCCCTATCAGTAGCCAGTTAAATAATTGAAGACCGTCCATTACATGTCAGCGTGCTGAAAAAGACCATGCTGCGAATTTCTACTTACTGCTAGGACCTACAATATATACTAAAAACCCTATATTACCACTTCATCGCTTACAAAGGCGAAAAAGTCAGTGGCAAAGCTTTGAATGTCCACTAAAGGACGTTTAAATACAGTTTGTCATATGCGACATAAACAAACGCATTTTGTTATTTTTAACATCAAAACTCATTACTAATAATGCTGAAGAGACTTTTTTTAATCGTAATCACAGCTTTCACTAGGTTAATCTATCAACTACAATACATGTATTAAGCACGCTGTAGGATATTGCCATATTGACCCTGCTAACACCAAAAGAACAAAAACATTATGCTTACAAATTTCTCGGTGTAACCGTATATTGCTGGTAAGCGCTATATCGCATGTGACTTACATTTAGAGCAAAGAAAAGATGATAATAAAAGTGATTGATTAAGCAATAGCTTGTGGACATATTCTTTTTTGGTCTCTATTCCCTTTCCATCATACTTTCCACTTTATATTTCACAGCTTAAGTGCTTTTTAAAGAATCAATGAAAACGTTAAGTTAATAACTAGAACCTACTGAAGAAGCGCTATGGCCGCTTGCAGACGTGCTAGAAATCGTAAGAGTGAGCGTTTTGCAAGTTCAATAACATGCTATAACCCTGGTAGATTAATCTTAATAATAGCTAAAGCATGTGTACATAAATCTTTCTGGCTCTGTCGATGTCCGATCTCCTACTGGCCGGAAGCGTAAACAGGAGGCAGCGTGCGATTGTGCTGCAGTTGACAAGTATGGGGAATCTTATCACTCATACAGAGACATAGCCGTAAAAGACGTTTACGAAATCCAAAAAGAAGAAACTTTACTGCTCCTTTATGGAAGGCGACGGGCCACAGGGCGGAGACCAAACCGAAGTTGCAAGAACAAACTTTGTCAAAATCGGATTTGAAAACATATGCCGCAATGCAGCACTAAACGCTGTTATCCGAGACGCAGTAGAGCGTACTAGTCGAGCCGGGTTTGAGGGGATGAAACTTGCTCATCTGCATGTAATATGGCTTCGACAGACCACGGGTACTGTTCCTCGTATGAATCGCGACTTTTTTCGTTCTTGTTATAATGCAGTAAGCTTTTCTCGGCCATCAGATCAGCAGCTGCTTCAAACTTTTAATACATATCGTGCCCACAGGCCGGCACAGATGCCCTGGACTCATAGAGTCGGCCTGAATCAAGTATTTGAGTCCGCTGCAAGACTTGAAGTGACCAATTCCAGCCTGTACATATATGTGCACTTTATCAAGAGTATTACCCGCTGGCTATTCATCCGCCTTTCAAGTGTAATGACGCGGGACGCTGTCCGTGAATCTCATCTATGGCATATTGGTACAGCAGTAGTCACAGCATTATCTCCATAAGATCTAGAAAACCTTGACGGTGAGCCAGGGAAAGATGGAGAGGAAGAAGAAGAAGAAGAAGCATTGGACACGACCTGCCTCTATGAGAGAGACGGTGTGTTCAATTAATGTTCGCATATGCCAAGGTTTACGGAAGATGAGATCGCGTCTATGCAAGAAATATACGATCATCTATGCAACAATGTCGGCCTACTGCCAATCACAGAAGAGAGATTGAGAAAACAGACAGATAGCTACTCTCGCTTTTTCCTGTCGATGCTCAATGACATCGAGAGCACGTCTCGTGCTGTACCTGTTGCAGAAATCGCTGAAAGAACCTAGTCGAAGATGCGCTTCCAGGCTTGTTGACAAGATTCATCAGAAATGGCGTGTACAACTAGTTCTACTTCCCATGAGAGAACGTAGTCGGCTCGAAGCTGAAATCATCCTGGCCATTATCAACGATCGAGAATTGACGGGAATTTTCCCAGCCTTTGACTGTCCCTTCTGTTACCTATTTTATGTTAAAAGTCCGCCGAACGCGAGCAAAAATTAGAGCGAACACCTTCAGGCCAAAGAAATTTCTATGACGACGGTCTTTCACGCTTATACCATGCTCTACCTCAACGTTTCTTTACGCAGAGGTATATGATATTGATACGCGAGCTCTTTGTGATCTCCTTCTTTTGGCCGCTTGAGACAATGCTGCTGCTCGTAGACTCGTTGACTCAAGGCAGGCTTTCCACAAAAACAGGGCCAGATAGTAGACAGAATGTTTCGATTTTATTAGAATAACGAGGGTTCAAGGACCAGGCGAAGAAGATGAACAGTAGGCCAGACATGAAAAATGGTTGAATTACCATATCAGTACTGACGGGTTTGGTACAAGCATACTTTATACAAGAGCAAAGCGACCGAGACGGCAGCGCCTGACTCCAATGGATGTAGCGATTGGTCTGCAAAGTCGTATGATTGGAGGTGATTTTGGTGTAATTGATCTTGTGGTAACGAACAACATATGCTTTGGCCGAGAAGACTTTCAAAGACTGGATCTTCATATGTCAGCCAAAGAATGGCACGAGCTCGCATTCCACAACAAGGCTGCTGCAAGTCGCCGTATGCACGATATTCATAATATTGATATTGAACATATTCAAGTACAAACAACACATCAAAACCTGTCCGCGAAGATATGTTCGCAGCAAGTCTACGCTCAATAGTTCTTTATATGGACCATCTTTTCGAATTTCGTGCTCGCGAACGAACTTTATAATAGATTATCTACCGCTGGTTACAAAGAGCTTTACATGAGCTTTGTTGCTGAGTTGAAGGTGGTGTGGCTAGAAAAGAAGACATCGTTGTAGCATATAGTGTTGGAAGCTTTGGTCATGCATACTTAGAACATAGACCAGTACTTGTCAAGACATTTCGCCGAGAACTATCTCAGTATGTAACCGTGATACTCATTAATGCATTTCGAACAAGTCGTGAATACTCCAACCTATGCCGATGAGGCCAAGCCCGCCAACAGATACAAGCCGATATGACCGCTGTACACGCTGAAAAACATTTTCTACGCCATCCAGGACCTGTCATCCTTGCTGTACGATATTGTAGACCATGCTATACAATTTAGAATGGAGACGTCAACGCGGCCATGGACATTTTATGAGAGAGCATAACAATGATAGGCCAGCTGAATTTACTAAATAAGCACAGAATCCAATGGGATAAGGGTCTTCAGAAAAAACCTCTTCTATGCTTACGTTCTTAGGTATGTATTGATACTGCGCCGCTTAATTTGGTGTCTTTCACCTCTGAAAAGTCACTCATTACCTTTGGGTCCTTTAGAAAGGAGAAAAAGATACTCGAAGAAAGCGACGATCAGAAACGGCAATCAAACTAATTTCTTTTTCTCAGATGTAATTAATGATAGCAATCACTTTGAACATTGGGATTACGGATACATAACACGTGTATAGCACTGAAATAAAATGATTCCATGTATATATATTTATTTGGCAGAGACATGCTCTGACCTTGATAGTTGGTAGTGGAGAACAGTGGCATTTCGCATCATCGACCAACAGAGCCACGTGAAGCAAGAGCTTGCAAAAATTATATTATTGCGAGTATATTACTAACCCGATATGTCTATGCTAGGGGAAAGGAATGAGGAAAGTTCAAACTAAATTAGAAATAGAAATAAGTCATTATATTTATTACGTTTTATACCAAAACTACTATAGGGTGTTCTCTTGCCAACACTCATTCCATACAGATCACTAAATCCGCTCAATTATGTTTCAGCATATTTGGTATATGGACTGTAAGATAACTGACAAATCAAGCAAATTAGACTAGGTTTTGCTTAACTTTATCAAGTCTCCGTGTTCCAGATGCTATCTATATGTTTGTTTGCTTACGATTTTAACTGATTGTTAGCTTTCGCATATTTCTTTTCTCTTATACAAATATTCCATTTATTGTAAAGGCTTATCCTGATCATATCTATACTAGATACACCTTGAATACCGAGTATCACTAGTCAAAGATATATCCTACGTACCTACCGTAACAATAGATGCTTATACCTTTTTTGTCCAACTCGAAATCTGGCCAACCAGATCGAAGCATTTGCACCCAATCCAAATTCAGCCAACGATACTGCTAGATGTTACCCTGCCGAAGCCTCTTTTCGCTCCCTTCACAAATACATACAAAGGTGATCTATAAAGCGCATCCATCTATTTATCCGTTCATCCATCCATTAACGATATGTTCCGGCTTGTATAGCATGCCTGCTTTAAATTTGCCCGCTGACGTTTTGGCCAGCGCTGACGGTTCGCGCAAGCTTTTCAACAAGTGGTCCTACGAAGATGTCGAGGTCAAGGACATTTCGCTCGTGGATTACATTCAGGTCCGCCAGCATGTGTACTTGCCCCACACTGCAGGCCGCTTCGCTGTCAAGCGCTTCCGCAAAGCTCAGGTAATAAAAAAATAAATCAAAGAAAGAGAGAGAGACCCACACGGAAAGAGGGAGTGCTGGAGACGGACAAGCGATAGAATGGAGCACTAAACCATATGTTTTCTTCGTGGTTAGTGTCCCATCGTTGAGCGTTTGACCAACTCGCTCATGATGCACGGTCGCAACAACGGCAAGAAGTTGATGGCTGCCCGTATTGTCCAGCACGCTTTCGAGATCATCAACTTGTTGACCGACCAGAACCCTATCCAAGTCCTCGTCGATGCCATCATCAACACTGGTCCTCGTGAAGATTCTACCCGTATCGGTTCTGCTGGTACTGTCCGTCGTCAGGCTGTTGATGTGTCTCCTCTTCGTCGCGTGAACCAGTCCATTGCTTTGTTGACCACTGGTGTAAGCTTACAATCATTGCCAAGCAGGAAAAGAAAAAAGTGAATTGATTGTTTCCTTTTGTGGATAGACCCGTGAGGCTGCTTTCCGCAATGTCAAGACCATTGCTGAATGTCTTGCCGATGAATTGATCAACGCCGCCAAGGGTTCCTCCAACTCCTACGCCATCAAGAAGAAGGACGAGCTTGAGCGTGTTGCCAAGTGTGAGTTTTATATATAATCATGTTTTGGAAGTGTCTTGGTTGCTAATTTATTGTTCTTTATCTAGCCAACCGTTAAGAAACACATCTTTATTGGATGGGTTGCTATATGTACTTATCCAAACTGTACGCTGTTCTGTGCAGGTCTCTTTCCTTAAATAAAGGTATATTTGGAAACGATCATCATCGGGAGCAGCCTTAGGCATTGGGATATCTTCCTCATGTGGAGTTGTTTTGCGAGAAATAGAGTTGAATTTGTTACGGATGGCATAGGGTCATTGTTATATATCCTACCGCAAAGGAAGAGGGAGAAGAAGCTCGCCTGAACCAGTCGACAAAGTTAAAATTTTTCTGTCTCATGCCATCTTTTAATTGAATTGAGTGTTTCGTAAGGTGATACTTAGGAGACCTAGTTCATTTTGGAATATGCTGCTAGAGATCCTGAACTGTTGGAAAAACTTGTAGTAGTCAAATTTTATTTTATCGCTGGGCATTTGGAAGCTGATCTCCTTAATCCTTGTTTGTTTACCGCCATTTGCCATTTCGCTTAACTTCTTCCCATTCTCCAGCATCTGTTGTCTAATAGGTGGTACGAGGCCACATGCTATTTATTTAGCGATTTAACTGTACGTTGAGGGTAAAGTTAATCGTACAATGCTAAGGGAAAAAAAAATACAATATAACGTACAACATTATGAACGGTAATCAGCATTAATCGTGACGTATTCATGACTCAGGTCGCACGTCCAAAACTTGGCATCGTTGTTACCCAAGTTGAGATCGACCTCAATATAAAGGTCCTCCATTTTTAAGATTTCTGCTGCCCTTTCCTCATTCACAACCTCAGGCTCACCCTTCTCCATCAGTTGTAGCGGTTCTGATCCATCCGTAGGCAAGAATCTGACGCTCACTAGAGAAGGATCAAACTCAATGCCACTATGTCCTAAGCTAGCACAGATACGACCCCAGTTTGCGTCCTGTCCATATAACGCGGTCTTCACTAGCATGGATGTAGCAATGTGTGATGCAGCATGTTTTGCACTCTCAAAACTCTCTCCTCCCTACGAGACAGAACGTATAAGATACAATTCGGATGATCAGCGTCATTTTAGATGCGCTGTTTTCGGTGCGCTTTTTTTCCTCTTACTTTGACATGGATGGTTACGAACTTTGTGGCACCTTCACCATCACGAACAACTAGCTGTGCCAATTCAGCAGCAAATTCCGTAAGACGGTCGCGAAATAGTTCGTAATCAGGACCTTCCGTTTCTATCTTTACTCCGCTTGCGCCGTTGGCTAGAACGCTAATTGTGTCGTTCGTACTCATATCCCCATCGACACTGATTGCATTAAAGCTGCGGTCTACCGCATATTTCAATGCCTTTTGCAACAGTTCCGGTTTGACCTCTGCATCCGTCACCATGAACCCTAGCAAAGTGGCCATATTGGGATGAATCATGCCTGCTCCCTTGGCAATACCTGCCATGCGGAAACTTTTGTTCTGTAGTTCAAATTGACCGGAAAGAAGTTTGGGAAAGGTATCTGTGGTCATAAAAGCCTCGGCTGTTTCCAGCCATGCTTTGTGGTCTGACGATAGCAATTGGGATGCAGTACGAATACCCTCTTCGATTTTCTGGATGGGTAGTTGTTGGCCAATCACACCTGTCGACATGACCAGAGCACTCATGGGTTGATTCACCAGAGCATCCACCGCAGATCGCATTCGTTTGGCATTCTCGATACCTTTTGCTCCAGTCACCGCATTGGCACATCCAGAATTGGTGACAATACCATAGAGACGATCACCATTATGTTCCTTCAGCGTCTCCTGGCTTACTTTGACCGGTGCGGCTTGGAATTTGTTGGTCGTGAACACAGCTGCACCTGTACAAGGTTTTTCCGACAGAACCAATGCTAGATCCTTCAGACCTGACTTCTTCACACCACAGTGAATACCGGTTGCGCGGAAACCATGCGGATATTGACCACTCGATGGAATGAATGATTGTTTCCGTGTAGATAAGTGTCCGTAGGTCGACATCCACCGTTGGGAATGATATAACACCCGGGAATAGCTTATACGAGTTGGTAAGGACAGCATGGAAGAACAACAGATAAGCAAAGATGTATTCGGGCGATCCAGCTATTTGATCAAAATGACTCACTGCGGGACTCGCTATTTTCTCCTGAGAAAATGATTGGACTTTTTTTTCTCAATGTCAGAGGACTCTGTCACTGCTATTTGAATCGTATCCTGCATAAACTTTGTTATCAGCTAGATGGTGATTCTGCTCCTCTCTATGCAGCACGTTATCTCATTCCGTAATCATCTATGATTCGACAATCGTTGATTATGCGACACTGTTCAGTCTAATTGAACACATTTCAAGAGATGAGATGCAGGATGATAATGACATGCCAAAACTAAGCAAACAAGGGAAAATGTCAGCGTGATGCACTGTTTAAACTTTGTTTAATTCGCTCCTCTTTTGACTCGGTCGCGTTTAATCGCAACATAAACAGCTTAATTGCTTTTTTTCGAACCTATTTCATACAGGTTCTCGAGTGAACAACTGCTCTGGCACTTTTATAAACTATGTCAGAATTTGGCAGCAATATCTTGTCTAATGTTGGGGAGGGGAATAATCAGGACTCATTAGTGTTTCGTTGCCCCAAAAATAGTTACCAACTCGTCTATATCAAGCGATCTGCTGGTGTTTTGGTATAGAACCCGACAATGACCAAGATATGACAAGATCGGGTCTTTTCCTGGTCCGTCATTTTCCACAAGTATATTTTTATAAAGCGAAATTCATATGCTTTCTTGCTTATATCAGTTTGATTCTATCTTGAGTGGATTGTAAGATCTCCATAACAAGGATGCCGACTAATGTAAAAAGCCCAAGAGTGTTTAATGCTTTTTTTTTTCTTCGGCAACAATCTCCTGTGTGCGACGTCGAAATTTTTTAATTGATTTGGTAGAATGATTCAAGTACTAAGCACGCCATTAGCTCATTGAATAGTTCGTGGGAAAGGCAACAGATCTATTATTCTCAATAAGGTTGCATTGTACAATGATACGTCTAACAATGTGCTTCACATGGATTTCTTACACCGATTGTCTTCACATGTCAATCGAGAGCTAAGGCACAATTTCATTTTCACATGGGTTAGGCTATATTTGGTAAACTTTCATCGACCGCGTTTAATATAAATTATGCTCTACCTATGATGTTCCAAGGTTAAAACGAACATTGTACTATGCCTTCCTGGAAAACGATTAACGTAAGCCATCGTGTGTTTTGGGGGAAATTGGCAAATTGATTCCTTGAACAGATTCCCGAGATCCCATCTCCCAATTTCGTTGTTGTAAAGAATATCTCTGAAAAGTCGTCCGAAAAGACAGGTGAGTATCTGTACGCAAGCACCACATACTCTCAGATACATACATCGTGATAGGCTGGATTTGGTTGCATGGAGAGCGCATTGGGCTATGAATTCTTTTAGTAACCATCCGATCTATGCTTTATAGTGAAAGAGTTTTTCCTTTTCTGCGGAAAGATCAACGAATTCGAACTAACTACGTAAGTGTTACTTGAATTGTGGGCAGCGATATTGCAGAGGCTAAGACAGTCATTGCTTACCAGGGATGATGACGGTAAACATCAAGTTGCTTTGATCAACTTTGAGCGCGAATCAGCTGCAAAGACAGCATCTCTCCTTAGCAACGGTAAGCGATCCTTTTCCTGGTCAACTTGAGGTTTAAGGAAACAAGCTGTTAATCTTTGCTCTAGCTTTGATCGATGAATGCCATATCGTTGCCACACCTTATTTTGAGTCTGTTGCCCCTGCTGGTACCGAGAAATCTGCTAATAACGAAACCAACGACACAACTCAAGAAGCAAAGCCTAAGTCACGAATTGCAGCGGAAATACTTGCCAGCGGTTATGTACTCCAAGATCAGATTGTGGCCAAGGGCCTTGAGTATGACAAGCAATACAATGTGTCGTCCCGTCTAGGGGACTATCTTTCTGCTATTCAATCAAATGGTAAGAAAACCACAAGCTGTCTTTGCAGTGGTTTCTAATGAATCCGTAGTTAAACAATTCGATGACAAGTATCGTATTTGGAATAAGGCCATTGAGATAGATCAGAAATTCGGCATCCAGGAAAAAGTGCAGTCTGCTGCTTTGACGGCACAGACAACAGCGCAATCAGTTTTGCAATCACCCACTGGTCAGAAAGTGCATGAATTTGCCAATCAGACTTTGTCACAGATCGCTTCCGTTCATTATGAAGCAAAGAGAATTCAGGTACAGTTGCTATAACTGGAAGGAAAGGGTATGTGGAATGAACATCTCTAACTTTGGTTTAAGACCGAAAAGGCTTTAGACGGAGCTCCTGGCAAGGACATTGCACCACCATCGGAGCCCACACCTGCTGCTGCTTAACATATCTCACTACAATCCATCTACTTTACCTTACCATTTCTCCATCGCTACAATTCAAAAGATCCATGCAATAAACCTATATTATCTTATCCTTATAATTATGTCGTACATCTATGATCTTCTAATATGTTTCTTTCTGTTCTTCCCAAGTTACTCTTTGTTATTCAAGATCTTGTCGTGTGCAAACCTATATATAGACATTGGGACATATAACTCATATGAGACAATCCAATTTTTGGGATGTTAAGCAACTGCCTACAAAGAAGCATACAGGATGCTTCGAAGATTCATATATTTCTCTGGAGCAATAAGAATTTACCAATTTCCAGTTTGCAGAAGGAAAAGCCTTTAATTCTCATATACATCCAATAGTTGGTTATTTTTCTCTACCAACTCATGCATTGTAACACCCTCTAGCTGCTTTTTTGCTTGAGCTTTGCATAGTGTCTTGTTGTCCCTTACTGCTTATATGCGAAACTGAAAGGCTACATAAGTGAGGGACCAACAGCAAGAGAAATCGGAGTTCGGAGAATGATAAACTGCGCGCTTTCCAACGGTCCCAAACAGTCGCAGTACTCTTGACCTAGGAATCATGAAACGAACCTACAACGAGAACATTATACGCACTGAAAACCAGTCTGAGCTTGCAAAGGAAGCCATATCTATTTTAGAGACAGAAGGTACAACTTTTCGCTCTGCTCATCTTGGTATTTATACTGTGCGATTGAAAAAGCCAAGAAACGCGTCGAAGACATTCGTCAACATGTGGAATTTGTGTGCACCTCTCTACGTGCGCAAAGTAGTGTGCAAATTGGGCAGCTCCTACTGGCCGTAAGGAAGCTTACAGTGGAAGAATATTGCAATAAGTACGGGGCAGACCCGCAAATCTTCTTGGAACATCAAGCACGCAAACGAAAGCGCACTGAATTTAAGGTCCCTGGCAAAATGTAATGTTATTATGTCAATTTTCGCGAAACTTATTGTTCCGTAGAAACGAAAAAATACCATCATCTTCCATTTCAAATCACGCAAAAGCTATACCTACAGTAAGTTTATTCATTATGTGCTCTTGTAGATAAACTGATCTAATCATGCTGATTCAAGCAACCATTGTCTCAATCCAACAAAGACGAGCACATACCAGCGTCTACTTTCGATGCAGAAACGTCCGAGACAGATTTTGGACCACTTTTTGTACATCTGCAACGATCACATCACCCTAAACTGACGTTCCGATTCGATCCGCAAGCAGAACTTAAAGAAACAGGTTGCTTTTCTTTAAACGCTCCAGACAACATCGTAAAACTCCTCAGCACTTCTCAAAAACGTCGGGTTCGAGATCAGATCCAGGATATTCAAAATCAGTTACAGTTATTGAAAGATCAACTGAAGTAATGATGATGGTTACCTTTTTGGACTACCCATTTCAAACAATGCCTGATGGGCGCTATGCGATGAAATCTTCTCCTACAATTGGTGATAGTAGCATAGCCCGATGCCGCTCTCAGCAACGAGCATCAAATGACAAGTACTTTGTATAGCACCGTAGTTGCTTATAGACTTTTTCTACAGAATGCATATTTATATTGAGCGATTTTTGGTTAATAATGCTAAACGAGGATAACGGGTAACTAAGATAAGACGATAATAAATATCGTAGTAGAACAAGATAATAGGAAGGTACACAAAAGATGGTTCAGGCCGCCGTACCGGTTATACTCTTGAATTCCACTGGGTATGGAAAGGATTAGCATTACCAAAGCCGATAGTCATTGACCGTCTTTGATCGGACAACAATCTTTCGCAAGCACTTGTACCTTATTTGAACTCTCGGCTTGCGATCCGACACGTCTTCCCTAAGATATGAATAAAACTTGTACAGGCTCTATATGTAAGCTGCGATAGTCTCAGATTAGTTAGAAATTAGCTCAAATCGGTTGACTCCCCAGTTACAGTTTGTAAAACAAATACAGCATGATATTAGAGAAAAAAAAAGCTTAATCATCCTTTCTTCAATACCTTGTTAAAGCTTACAATGTGTCATACTGTTGGCGTAGTGGCTCGTTGCGCACTGCGTCCGAAACAGCAGAAAACGAGTTAAACAATTGATATCCAGGTCGTATGCTCTGGCACTTTTTCAATGACAAAAAACAGAAAAAGGTCGATAGGATGCACTTACCATGCACGTACTTGCCGCCAGTGTGATGTTGATGGTAGCATTGGTGTCTCTCCCATGGATTGCATAGCCTATCTTCACGCTTGGACAGTCGCAGTTGATACAGGTAACACTTCCATGGTTGGTGACCCACTTGTGTGCTTGCTTCTTCTTATGGTATGCAACCGGTTGGAAGCAGTAGGGGCATGTCTGCGAACTTCGAAATCCATCTGTGATTGCGACAAATGCATTTTGCATATGTTGCCGCATCAGCTTTTTTTCCTCCGTGTCTCGGATATCCACGTATGGTCGACCGTGCAGCTGTTCCTGCAGCCCGGTATACGTAGTCTAGATATCTTTATCGTCGACGGATTTCTTCTGAGGAGACTGCTTGGCGGACGCAATGTTTGAATAAGCCTTGCGGGTGTAACTCTGTTCGAGTTCGTTTACACTCTATACCAGGCTTCTTTTGCATGTAAAATCGGTCGAAAGAGCTTTGCTGAAGAGACATGTTGCATTTTGACTACTACGTCTGACGTCCAGTATTCAGATACTGTTTATTGAACAATTTTTTACGCTACTCTAAATAAATTTTGCGTCCATGCAAGGATCAAGTTTGAGCTAAAAGGGGTAGTAATATGCGTTATTAGTAGATGGATTATGCGGGAAATATATTTTACTTACCTCAACTTGGTCCTTCCGTGGACACAAAATTCATTCGAGCAGTGTACAAGAATGTTCATGGTTAGTAAATGGAAGGATAGCTTGACATCTTTTTTTTACTTACCCCCGAAGGGTAATCCTACCCAAAGGTAGGGGGCGGCGAGAGAGAGAAACGGCTTCCATGAGCGGCCGGTTTGTGTGTAACGCACTGCAGAGGACGAGAAGCGATGCAACCTGGCGAGGACTTGGAAGCAGAAGATAATGAATGACACTTTGCATAAACAGACAACATTTATTTTTCACTTATCTAGTGGAGTGCAGGGAGCTTACTCACACAACCAAGGTGGTTCGGGACAGAGATTATGCAGGTTAAAGGATACAGAAAAGGGATATCAGTCATTCTATACATATAATCAATGTGAAGTACATACCGGGGATGTTTTGGATAACAGAGCCAAGGAGCAGAAAAGGTGTTGTCCCTTCGCGTTTATATTGCTCGGGTCACTGAAACCAACAATCACAGTCATGGAAGAAATCGATGGATGTCTTATGGATGACAATAATTCTCCCAAGAGTAAAAATGGACTCAGTCTGACAGAAAGTCTGGAACAGAATGGAACATCTGTAGAGGAAATAAACCCTCTTCGTTCGTTTCTGTACGTCATTGATGATATCATATCCGTTGCTGTCAGTTATGGTATCAGAAGCTGTCAGGGCAATGGTATCCAATTCCGGTTCTGCTCAATTGTATTGCCTTATATTCCACTTTTATTTTCCCTGAATGTAGTTATGTTCTCCTTTTCTTCTATTTTATCTTAAACTTTGTCTATTAGGCAATCACAAAAGATTGGATTGCCACGGAATGAACGCTTAGTATCTTGTCATAGATAATGTACCCATCCATACACCAGTCAAGGTTAAGCAGTTGGTCGAAAAAAGAGGATACAAATATCTCTATCTTCCTCTCTACTCTCCCTTTCTCAACCCAATAGAAGAGTTTTGGGCCAAAGTGAAGGCTAGGGTAAAAAGGGAGTCCTTACAAGTTGACGATAACCTTCAAGAGCGTATTGTTCAAGCAGCGCGAAAAGTAAAGCGCTCAGACTGTCAAGGTTGAATCAGACACTCTGAAAGCTTTTTTGTTAGATGCAA
Source organism: Apophysomyces variabilis (assembly GCA_002749535.1). NCBI lineage: Eukaryota > Fungi > Mucoromycota > Mucoromycetes > Mucorales > Mucoraceae > Apophysomyces > Apophysomyces variabilis. The sequence goes on from MZZL01000138.1 coordinate 623,734, forward strand.
AAATAGAGAACCCCTTCTTTAAATAAATTCGTCTTGCTGTGGTTTGAAATAAACTATCTCAGTAAATAGTCAACATGGACACGACTGTACGCAAAGAAGGGTAGTCTGACCGCAAATATTTTCATCCAATCATGCAAAATTATTCTTTGGATTCCACAAGAACTTGAATCCCAATCCGTAAATAAAAAATAGCAACACGCAGATAAATAGGAAAAACACAGTAACTTGCACTAGCCTTTCTCCACTCGCTTCGCTCGTTCCGTTGCAGCCGCACGCGGCTGGAAGATAAACTTGGTTGTTTCTAGCAGTTCCTTTTCTGGGAATATTAAATAATGGCATATATTTACAACACAAAAAGATTTAAATTGCTATTAATCGTATTGATGAGAGAGAGGTATACATGAACCGGTTGTAAGTTGAGATATGTCAGAGATGATAAAGCATAACAAAAAGTCTGTATCAAAAGGATCAAGAAGGATATAGGATATATAGAACATATAGAGGGACAGATAAGGATAAAACTATGAAGACTATAAGGAATAAAAGGCGTAAGAAGGTATGATGGCGAAGTTGGTAATGTTGACGAGAGAGTATAATCAAACAGTCAACAATATAATTGATTTCTTCACCTCCGATTAACATAGAACTGGAAGACTTCGTACTAAAGAAACGAAGACCAACTTTTAATGCCTTCATCACTCAACACCTAAAGGATTTATCAAAATGGTCAACTAATCTCATCCATTTGCAAGCGCAAGATTTGTTTTCCGAATGAAAGGGTCGATTTATCAAAGTATTGACTAAATGCGAGAAGCAATATTTGGTGCTCAGGTAAAATACTTGGGTTTACAATTGTCATTGCTCATTTGTTTTTGTTAGTGCCAGCGACTGCAAGTTCAACAAAGATCGGTGGATGACTATATTGGCAACCGCCAATGAATTGGTAAGTGCATAAAAAAATCAAATTGAGAGCTTTTCCTGATTCCTTTCTTCGCCGTACGCACAGGCTGATGTCGAATTGGAATACACTCTTATTGGCACAAAACTGATGCGAAAAACGAGCTCGCGCGTGTATGACGATGCTTCTGCAGTGATTGATGGCAATAACTCGATAGCAGATCGCTTGATACATTCAAGGGATCCCCCTGTCTCTCCAGGCGATTCCCAGACCACTTCAAGTGACTCCCCAGTCAGTCAAGTCAAAGAACACCTTTCTCCCAACAACGCCTCAGCAAAAGAAATCAGCCTACCTTTTGACATTGCGGACCTGGAGCAAAAAATGCATAAAATTGTATACGATTACGTGTGAAGAAAAATAGAGAAGGAATATATGCTTTGTTAACATGTTGCTAACAATTATGACTGTTGTAAATATAGTTCTCTGGCAATGTTATTACCAAAGCGGTACAGAAGGAGTTGCAGGCTATTATGAACATGAAGTGCAGCAATTCTGACTGCAGTTTGGCGTTGATCAAACTTGGTGCGAAGCACATGTTGAAACAAGAAAAGACACCTATCAACCGTGCCATCATCAAGTACTGATACTTTTCGCTATATTACTGTACCTGTTTATATATTATTCATCTGCTTTTTCTTATTGCTGATAGACTTTCAATATCAAGAATATACAACCTGATCGATACACGATTTGAAACTATCTACAAGTGCAACGTTTCATCAGCCGTCTGGCAAATTATCGAGAGTGAGGCAGCCAAGTTGTGCGTTGGCAAAGAAAATTATCTCTCTTGTGGCGCCATTAAGATGTTTGGTCAAATTGTGGAACAACAATCATCAAAAGCAATGCTGAAATTTATCGACAAGGAAAAATATCTTTTATCCAGTTGTGACAAGGAAGACACCGAGGAATACACCGTTCTGTTGCTTGTGGAGCAAGTGTAAGTAAAACTGAGTAGGGACCAAATTTACATGATCGACAATTGTGATGTCATTGCATTCAACATCAAAAGTGTCAGAAATCTTAATCGTCATCGAGAGAGCGATTCGGAAGCAACTTGTTACCGCCGATTCGCTTCGCTGCTGGAAATATTACTGGACGGCACAGACATAACCATGATTGAGTAAGCACTCTTGATAAATGTTTGCTTACATCGATCTTTTTTAACTTGCTACATCTTTTCTTTCAGTGGCGAAAAGGCTTCCAAGGCTACTAAGGTGAACAATGCGATCAATAATGCCTACTTTGGCATCGAGCTAAGCCAATACGGGCGAAAAATCGATCTCACCTTGAGCACCATTGAAACAACCGAAATATGCGCCAGCGAATTCAAGAAGGAGTCAACCGATGACTGTGTGATCATCCAACAACAATCAAAAAACTTGCGAACAAATGCCAGCATGCTGCGCCATGTCTTGTACCCCTTGGATCATGACTTGGACACAACTATGGCTATTGACTTTATTGGTAAATGAATGATTTTATATGATATTCAGGACCGCTTACTGACTTTTGTTAATTCAGGTACAAATGGGTATTTGTATGCTCTACGACTAGTTGACAATGATTTCTATATTGCCAAACCAATTTCGCGATTGATATACCCGAAGGAGCCCGAAAGTCTCGACCTTTTTCTGGAACTGCAGTGCTTCCCCGCTAATGTCAATGACTTGGTTAGGGCCTATCGATTGAAAATAGGCGGGGAGTCACAATAACGGGGAGATGCAATGGCTTGAATTAGCATAGAAACCTGTTTTTCGGGAATCTCAAAATGATTGAAATAGGCGAGGATTGACATTAACGAAGATTGACATTAGCGGGGAGGCACTGTATCAAGAGCCTCTTCTTCCTGTCCTGGTCCGTGTGAGCTACTCCCGTGGCAGTACCCTTTCCCGAGCACCCAACTCAAGACCACCTCTGGCTTTACCTGTTACCGAACATTAGTTGTAGTAGAAATATATGCTTTCTCTTGTATGACCTAAAAAGACTGTTGTGATCTGGCGAGAGCAAACATGCTTAGAAAAGCGCAGTGCTCACCCGCCCTTGTGTCTTCCCCCTCTTCCCCAATAAAAAATCAATTTCACCTGTATCAAGAGCCTCTTTTTTTTAAGAAAGTAAGATGCTACACGCCGAAAGTTATTATTCTAATTTCCTACTTATAGCATTTTTTACGGACAACTGCGAAGTCGGCAAAGAAGTCACTGTACCAGCGCAAGGCTAACAATGCCTTGCTAATGCTTAACACCTCCGCTCCGTCAACTGCAACATACGCATCTACTCCACCACCAGCGTCTTTCTCCTCCCCATTTGTTCTTACATCTCCCCTCCATTTTTGAATTTACCGACAGCTTCGAGAATTGAAACGACAGGAAGCGATGGAAGATCAGGCACTGCCTGCTGACAATATCACATGCAATAAAAAGGTGCTGTCATAACCAAATAAAGTCAGCCATGAGCAGTGCATTTTTTCTTCATGCTTTTTATTTTTTTTACGTCAATGGCCGACATATCTGGTCAATGGTCATGATCTTTTCGGCTGCTTCGTCAATGTGCACGCTGAAGTTGTTTTCTAGGGGGTTTCTTGTTCAGTTTTGCCCAGTATTCTTCGATGGATTTTAAAAAGGGCGAGTATGACGGCAGAGAAAAAAACGATTGCCACACTGCTGGATCCAATCTTGTGAATCGAGGGGTTATCGAAGACGAAATATTTTTTTTTTAACAAGCAGGCCATATCAAGCAAGTGTGCTTTTTTTTTTTTGAAAATTCAAAAATACCTCACACTTTGTTTGTGAAGTGGTGCCGTTAACCTTTCTTTTTTTTTAACCCTCCATATATTTGTTTTTCTGACACCAGTACCCCTGCGAAGATGGTGGCATCTTCAGAATGGTTGGCTATTACGACACTTATCCAAGCATTTATCAGAGTGCCTGACAATGCCTTGAAAATCATTTAGCCTCAAGCTATTGGAAGCTTCACTGATCCGGGTCATCAAAGTTTCCTTCTCGAGAAACTTGTTGCGTTTTACTTTACTTTTGACCACTGACCAGAATTGCTCAATTGGATTGAGCTCAGGAGAATATGGGGGCAAAAAAGCGTAGCGGTAACCGCGAGATTCTACGTATTTACCTATGTCCTCGGATGTATGGATAGGAGCGTTATCCATAACAACGCAGTGACCTTTGATGTGCGGATACCGGTCCATTTCATCCATTGTAGCTTTTAGGAAGCTGATATAGTGCCCCGTCACCGTTCCTTTGCTGATATGCCCAATACCATCTCCCCGCCTTCTCTTTTTATTGGATGGAGGTTGGGGAAGTCTAAGGCTGCATTTGATCAGACCTTCAGCAGAAATCGCGCCTAAAATGGTTGTTGTAGTTGCTCGTGTTTTAGGAACCGTGACTACTGCCGGTGTACCTTTCTTTGACCATGCCATACTACGTTTCAAATTAATATGAAAAGCAGATTCGTTAAGAAAAACACAGTTTCTCATAAAATCCATGTCTGTTTTTATCCCACTTACGAATCCAATCCAAGCGCTCTTGAATCTTTTCTTCACTGTTCCGATCTATGGGTTGAAACCGAGCTTTTTTGAGAGACAAACTGCAATGTCGTTTTACGAAATCGAACAATGTTGTTTTAGACACTTTTAATTTTGTAAATATTTGCTTTAGCTTCTTCATTACTTCGTCTGGGACGACAGAAGGGTTCTCATCAATGCATTCAAGAATGACCTTTTTGTGCTCGTCATTGAGAATATGGGGACGACCAGTCTTTTTTCGTTTTACAAAGATACTATCAGGATCTTTCTCGTATTGCACAGCCCATTTCTGTGCTGTGCGAATGTGAATACCAAGCTGTGTTGCAGCGGCAGCCGCACTTAAACATCTCTCAAACAGCAGCTTGAAGAACCTTACTTTGTCCTGATCAGAATAACGTGTGTAGGCTCGTTTCGGTGATATGTCCCTCATTTTAACATCATTGCGAGACTTGACCAGTTCCTTTTCCACCTGCATTGCCTTCGTGTCTCTCTCACTCTCCAAAGCAAGTTGAGCTAAATATTGGGTATGAGAGCTCAAGCTTTCAAGACGAAACTGCTCTGTTGTATTAGGATAGATAATGGATCAGACACAGACACTCAAACAAGAGAATACGTTGAGACTGGTGTTTATTCCTGAAGGAAGGATTATGAACTAAGAACTCACACTGCAGTTGAAAGGACGTTTTACCCACGTTTTACCCACCTTTATTACCTTTATAATTGGATAAAACAGTATGTGTCAGACGTAATTACATTAATGCTATTGGAAAAGTTGTATGCATTCAACAACTAATATTAGAATTCTATTCGACCATGTTCTTTTCTTTAAGCTCTTTTATTGGATTAACTTGCTTACAATGATATATTATACTGGAGTAATGATTCTTATCTAGTCTTTCCGATTGGATGCTCTTTTCGTTGCATGCATTATTTTAGCCAATAAAATACACTTCTTTATCATGTACAACAACACTTCTTTAGCCTTATATATAGAGAAAACAACCATTTTTATTTTATTGAAGATATGTAAATATAACGTACTAACAAGTAGCTAACTTTACGATTGGACCTATATAATCTTACCTAATTACTGAAGGCTAAAAAAGCATAGTTATTAAAAACAATAATTAGTAAAACGTACTTGTGGTATATGTTAGAGACAAATGAGATAAAAGGAAATCAGACAATAGAATCCTTTGAGACTGAGTCGAGATTGTTTTTTATTATCATTGTGTTTTCACGACTATTTAGATGTTGTCTCTAAATGTAAGTGCATGCGTTGTGTAATGTGTTGTTCTATGTGTTGTCTCTGTAAATGCAGTGTAGATCTATGAGGATAGAGAGCTGTAAAGAAAGAGGGAAAGAACCATCTTGCATAGATTAAGCTGTACACTTAGTTTGATACATGATGCATGTAGTAAGATGGTCTGATCCTCTTTATACTGCGTAAAGGAGAGAGCTACATTGCATGTAAAATACGATGATCCATATACCAAATTGGGAAACTGTAAATGTAGTCCCGCTATTAAGGTGTATAACGACATACTAGCTATATGACACTGATGAAGAAGTACTGAAAACACCATGAGTGAAAAAAAGCAGAGGAAAAAGTCTTGTGAAAGAAAAGGATAATAAAAAGAAAATGCGAATAACCTCATAAAAAAGAAAAATAACCATGTTAAAAGCGTATGATATAAATATTTGACGCAGTTCCTAGGAATCGCGCATACACTGTCATACTACTTATATTTTTACATTTGCTAGTTTTTTCTCTTTTGGGAAAGGAGAGACTGAACAATACTGAAGATTGCTCCCCCTATAGGAAAATGGGTAAAATCTTATATATTACCCAGAGGTAAAATGTGGGTAAAACGCCTACTCTACTGCAGTAACATTAAATTAGCTTATGTGCTTTAGGTCTAGACTTGGCCTAGCTATAGTGACCTGCTAGGTCATAATTATATGAAGTAACTTGGCCCAATGAGCTATAGGCTGATACTTTGGCCCAGCTAGGGCTTGGAATTTGATCTGACCCGACCAGATGTCTGCTGGGCAGGCCTTAATGGGCCAGGTTCTGGGCCATAAAATTAGCCCGCCTGATATGGCCCACCCGAGTTGGCCCACGGGTCAATGGGCCCATCTTAGTGTGATAGGCCTAGTGTGCTGGGTTCTGGGTTAAGATCTTGGCCCAGCCCAGCGGGCCATGGGTCAATATCACTGCGGTAGAGTAGGCGTTTTACCCACATTTTACCCCTGGGTAATACATGAGATTTTACCCATTTTCTTATAGGGGGAGCAATCTTCAGTATTGTTCAGTCTCTCCTTTCCCAAAAGAGAAAAAACTAGCAAATGTAAAAATATAAGTAGTATGACAGTGTATGCGCGATTCCTAGGAACTGTGTCAATATTTATATCACATGCTTTTAACATGGTTTTTTTTTCCTTTTTATGGGATTATTCGCATTTTCTTTTTACTTATCCTTTTCTTTTACAAACTTTTTCCTCTGCTTTTTTTCACTCCATGGTGTTTCAGTACTTCTTCATCGGCAAACTCACTTTCACAATGTTGATGATATATCATCCTAATGATATACAACCTTGACCTGAAAGCGTGTTCTTTACTGGCAAGCTTTTATTTTCATTTGACAGCATCTCATTCTTTTTTTTTCTTTTGATAGCCGATATAATTGCAACGTCATAGGAAAGCTTGCTTCTTACTTTTAACTAAGGTATTTTGATTGACTGACCTAAATGTGACTAATCTTGACTTTTTATTTGTCTATAGAGTAGCTTTTCCTTTAAAAAAATGAAAACAGAGAAACATGACACATGTTTTAATGGTACAGATATTTTTTTACGTTGTAACTTGATTACTCATCAATATAATCTTTTGTAGGCCTATATATAATGTTGCCGTTTGTTGTTGCTATGCCGTCTTAGGTATGTTAACATGTTAGCTTTTAGTATGTTTTACTTGTTGAATACGAATGTAGACAATAGGGCAATAGACCAGTGATTAACCAGACTAAAAGGTATTGATCAACTTTATTTCTATTGAAGCTTACTTATACTAAATGTGAGACACTTTTTCAACTGAGATCGTAAAACTTTTCATGAGGCTTATTCATGATAGCGGAAGATCAAGTACTTAGGACGAATCAGATACCCCTGATATGACAATAGTTTCCAAGGAACAATAACAGATCAGATCCATTGGTTATATGTAGTGTTCCGCAAAAGAACCGAAGAACCGGAACCGAACTGGAACCGAACCGAACCGGAACCGAGGTCGGTTCTTTATAAAGGAACCGAAGAACCGAAGCCATTTTTCACTTAGACTAATTAGCACAATTCTGAATCAGATGCAGTTTATTCAAAAGAAAAGGATGACCAAGATTCTAAAAGCATTAACTGTTTTATAACATGTGGGTCTAGTCGATTACGTGTGTAGGGAAGTAAAAGGCGCGATGCTGAAAAGCATTGTTCAGATGGCGTTGACGTTGCTGGAACAGCTAAATATTGTGCCGCCATGTTAGCAAGATTTGGCCATCGATGCGACTGCATCTGCCAGTATACCAATTCCAAGGCTTTGTTACCTCCTGTAGTAGGAGCGCAGATTTTCTCTCAAATATAATCAGCTAGCTCGTCTGACGTATTCGGCATTCCGTACAAGTCATAAAGCTCCTTCATCTTTTCGTCAACCACAGCTTCGGCCTCTCCTCTTTTCGGAAAACTAGACCAAGTGTCCTTCACCATGTTCTGGCTAAGGACCTGCCATTCTTCCTCCAACCACTTCGATACCACCATGAGAACTTCATACGTGGGTCCATTGCGGTGGCAACTGCGTAGATGTGCGTATTATCCGTTTTGCAGTAATACTTTTGCAGCTTTT
>MZZL01000015.1:3589-24657 GCA_002749535.1 Apophysomyces variabilis
TTTCGAATTGTTTTACCAGACACAAGAACAGCATTGGGTTGCAAGGTGTTGATCAAACTATGGAAATGAATAGAGTCGACTTCAGAGAATGGTTGATCATTGGCAACTATCCATTGCGCAAGTTTTTTTCAAAAGTCATTCTGGTCAAAGGGCTTAGGCTGCGAGCTAAAAAAAATAAGTATATACATAAGTACAGCATGAAATATAAGGTGTAGCTCACCTGTTAAAGTATTTGTTCAGGCCTGTTGTTGTTCAACCCATTGCACTGGTGTGCTCCTTGTGATGTTTGTTTTTCAAATGCAACAATGCTTGTTTGGTACTTCCACCATGGCAATTGACGATGACTTCTGTATTTTTTCTAATTACTCTAGTAAGAATCCAGAGACATAATGGTAATTGTAAACGTACCCTTCACACAACTTGCATTGAGCACGTTTTACTTGCTCTGTCCATTCTAGCTTTTTGAAGAACTGCCATACAATACTTGTTGTTTGTTTTCGCTTTTGTCCAGTACGTGGTGATGCTGATGATTCTGAAACGGAGATGCTTTGAATGTCATCAGTTAAAGTACTTGGAGCTCCAGCAAGTGAGAAAGAATCACCGATGGAGTTTACTTCTTCATGAAAGGACATTCTTGCAATTGTGCTTAAGAAAAAAATAGAAAAAACAGAGAAACGGAAAAAAAATAAATGGAGAAATATAAAAACAGGCTAACGTAAAGAAGAAAAAGAAAAATGGAGAAAACAGAAAAACAGAAAAAGAAAAGAAAAGGATAAAGATGAAGAAGAACAAGAGAGCAAAATAAATAAAAAAATTTTTTTTCAGTCACAAAAGAGAACGTGTTCCTTAGTAATAAAGTTAATAACTTGCATGATAAGCCCAAAGGTGTTTAAAGGGCCCATGGGCCCTTCAAAGGCCCATGGGAAAGTGGGAAAATGGGAAAATGGGACTCAATCTGGGCCGGGTCAATCTGGGCTGGGTCAATCTGGGCCGGGTTAATCTGGGCTGAGCCTATATATTGGCCCAGTTCCCATTGGGCCATAAAATTTGGGCCCGATCTATGGACCAAGTCCCGGTGGGCCAGGCTGAACTGGGCCGGGCTTCAGGCTTTCCCGGCCCACATTCAAGCCTTAGTTGTGGTGGAAGGTTTGGAATAAGAAGAAACTCAGAGAGCTTTAATAGATCTGGTTGTTGCTTGTCAGTTGAGTCTGCAGTGGACATACACTGATTTGGACTTAGATGTCATTGAGAGGTAAGTAATGTGAATGAAAATAATGAGATAGACTGACCTTTACCTTTTTTGATTCAGAAATATCTCGAAGTGGCAAGCTTTCTTGGTCCGCAAGTACAACAACAACAAGGGAACTTTGAAGCCTCCAGTGTTTACAATTACTCAACATTATCTGTCCCACATAGCCTCCACCATGCGCAACCTGGGTCCACTTCGTTCCATCTCTGCAAGGTGTATGGAATGCACCAACGGTTTGTACAAAAAAATGATCCATTCCATGTCAGCGCCTGGTATGAACGCCAGTAATGTTGTGAAGCATATAGCAGCATTCTGTTTCCTTGAGAGGGTTCATCTGCAACTACAAGAAGCTATAGCATACGATGAGCTCTCCTATCTTGCTGCAAGACGAGGTTCAACAGAGCCTCAGATATGGAGACCATATCAGGACGAAACTGATATCCAAAGCTTCGAAGGAGTTGTAGGTGTTGCTGGTCAGACATTCTGTAATCTGCTCGCTGCCTTTTGGATCCACCAAGGTAAATTCATGTCTGACGCAACCCCACGCAGCGTCATTTCGCAATTACACCCTCAGTTCCTCGCATCCGGTCGTATATGGAAAGACAGTTGCGTTTATTCCAGCAAGCTGCACGATAACCACCATGGTTCTGCCCGATGCAATTTGTTGGCGCTGTATGAGCTTGCGAGGATAAAGTAAGTCTTTGCTTTTATGTTATTGCATTGCAACTTACATCTTTTCATTTCATCTTATTAGCAATGCTGGACAAGAGGTGTGTGAGATGTTCCTTGGTGAGACTCAATTCTATGTTTATCACCAGCATCAGGGAGACAGGCAGATTCTTGCAGTCGTCCGCTTCTACAAGAACATAAATCAGCAGAGCAATCACTTCCCAGTGCTTTCAAAAACCGCATCTGACAGGGGGGTGTTGAAGGTGGTTGATGTTGACAGATTGAGAAGCACAGCTGGACTGGTGACAAGCCTTGAATCCAACAATCGCTTTCACGTTGTTTGGCCTTATGGCAAGATGCACTAGGCGGTCAAGTTTGGAAACCCTTCTTCTTTAGGGTAGTTACTTTTTTTTTCTTCCATCGTTCTAAATTATGTTTTTCTCTTCCACCTTTTTGGGTCTCTTCTTTTGTTTCTCCTTTTTTTTTACCTTTTTTATTTGCTGACCTTTTTCTACCCTCAAAATATTTCTGTTCCTCTTCTTTGTTTTTCTTCACTGTATAGAATCTATAGATTAGTCATTGCTTGAACCTCTTTGTTACATAAAACTTCTGACAAAACTACCCGTTATCACTTTAAGTCCTAGTCATCAGTAACTACGGCTTGTCCACGTTATCATTTTGGAGAATCTTGTGCAGCACTGGTACACACGGTATGCCAAAGTCAACTATAGTCATTGGCTTATCAGTTATCTTCTGCAAAGGGTTACTACCAGTAGCTAGCTGCTGACATTGAGAGTATATGGTACCTGTAAGAGTAGAAGTGAGCCAAGTTTAGTTTTTGCGCATGTCGAATCCAGATCAAAAAGGAAAAGCGTGATGCTTTCAACTAATTGAGTTGTCACCTGTCATATGAATATGCCGTCTTCCGAATGACTTTGCAAGCATCAGTAAAGATCCCTACTTTCAGTGAACCTTCCCTACTTTAAGTGAGCGCTTCCCTACTTTTAGTGAACTTTCACTACTTTAAGTGAGCGCTTCCCTACTTTTAGTGAACTTTCACTACTTTAAGTGAGTGCTTCCCTACTTTTAGTGATTTTCACTACTTTAAGTGAGCGCTTCCCTACTTTTAGTGAACTTTCACTACTTTAAGTGAGCGCTTCCCTACTTTTAGTGAACTTTCACTACTTTAAGTGAATGCTTCCCTACTTTTAGTGAACTTTTACTATTTTAAGTGAACCCTTCCCTACTTTTAGTGATTTTCCCTACTTTTAGTAAGATTTTCCCTACTTTTAGTGAATATTCACTATTTTCAGTGATTTTCACTACTTTTAGTGAATATTCACTATTTTCAGTGATTTTCACTACTTTTAGTGAATTTTCCCTACTTTTAGTGGATCCTGTTACCGTAGTGAATAAAGACACAGTCCAGACTCAGGAACTCAGAGATAACCTTTTTACCATGACTAAACGAAAATCTACCATTGGCTATCCCAATGAAAAACTTTTCTTCATCATGAATATGTTTACTGATTAGTTTATTATCTGTGTCAAAGAAATTATGATCTAATAACCGCTCACAGTATAAATAAGACTTGGAATCTAATCTTAATAAAAAAACTCTTTTCTCAAGTCTCAAGGATTTATTCTTGTTATCCATTTTTTATCTTAAATTTCCCTCAGATTCCACACATATGGTACACAAAGCTATCTTCAACTTTGAACTATTATCCCAGTTAAGTAGTTTAAACCACTTCCAAACAACACTAGTATGTGTGCTAGTCATGGTGGCAGAAGAGGTACTAGCTGTAACTGACGTGGAAGACTCTTGAGATTGTAAGCGGTTTGGAGAATCAATTTGCAAGGAAATAATAATTGATTCTTCATCACTGTCTGCTTCAGTAATTCTTGGACGCTTTTTATTTCACTTATGAATAGACATGTCTTAAAGGTACAGACACTCTACTATAACTACACATTTAATTTATAGCTTTTTTGCAAGTTACATGGATCGTCATCACAATACACTATGAAAAAACATATGTATGTTAAAAAATTGATCAACACTATATCTAACCAAATATTGAACAATTTCGTATTAATTTCTGTAACGAAGCTCTAATATATATATTATCATGTCATTGTAAGGGTGATTACAGCTAGGATATGCATCCAAAAAAGTATAATGCTTAGTTGCTCAAATTGCTATAGAGAATTTATAAATTTGGTAAGTGAACAGTGATTACTACAGAAATCTAAGATAAGAGTTTACCTTTCAAAAACTTTTTTATACCAAATGCTACTGTTACTTGAAAATAGTATGGCATATAATGTTAAAAGAAAAAACAATTATCAATGATAACAATATGAAGAATAGAATACCACCTTACAAATAACACTGTGGTTGAAGGGTAATTCTACCACCTTTATACCATATAGTAGAATCTCTGATTCCACCCACTTTCCACCCAGGTGGTAGAATTTCTTATATTACCACATTTTTCTCTCCACCCAAACGCTGTTACTTTAGCAGACATGCATACAAAATTAAGTTACCACAGCAAAACTAGTGCATTCACATTTCCTAGGAACTGTATAATTATTTATATCACGCGCTTCTAACATGGTTTCTTTTTTTTACAGAGTTATTTGTGTTTTCCTTTTATTCATCCTTTTCTTTTGCAAACTTTTTCCTCTATACCATTTTTTGTTTCATAGTGTTTTACCACTTCTTCATCAGAAAACTTACTTTGAAAACGTTGCTAGTATATGATCCTAATAATATGCAACCTTGATCTAAAAGCATACCCTTTGCTGGTAAGCTTTTATCTTCATTTTATAGCATCTCATTCTTTTTTTTTGATAGCTAGAATGATCACTACATTATAGAAGAGCTTGCTTCTTACTTTTAATAAGGTATTTTGATTGATTGACCTAAATGTAACTAATCTTGACTTTTTGATTATTATATAGAGTAGCTTTTGTTTCTTAACAAAATGAAAACAGAGAAAGATGACATACTTTTTAATGGTACAGATACTTTTTTACATCGTAATTTAATTACTTGGCAAGGTAACTTTTTGTAGGCCTATACGTAATGCTGCCATTCATTATTGCATGCTGGCTTAGGTATGCTACTGTGTGTTAGCTTTTAGTACGTTTTACTAATTGTCATTTTTAAAAGCTATGCTTCTTTAACCTTCAGTAATTAGGTAAGATAATATAAAACTAAGTATAAAGTTAGCTATTTGTTAGTATATTATGCTACATAGCTCCAAGAAAATAAAAGTGTCTGTTTTTTTCCTATATATATAGCTAAAGAAGCTTCCTTATATATGATAAAGAAGTGTATCTTAATGGCTAAAATAATGTACACAATGAAAAGAACATCCAATCAGATAGACTAGATAAAAATCAGTAGCTCCAATAGAATGTATCGTTGTAGGCAAGTTAATCTAATAAAAAGTGCTTGAATAAAGGAATATGGTCGAATGAAACTAAAACGTTAGCCTCTAATGCATACTACTTGATCCAATAACATCAATGTAATGGTCTCTGTCATATAGCAGTTCATCCAATTGTTGAACTTAGGGGGGTAGAAAGGTGGTGGAAGGTACATTTCACAAACCTTTGAAGAGATTCCACCACATGGTGGAAAAGCGGTGGAAAGGTAGTGGAAAGGTGGTGGAATCTGAGATTCCACCAAGTTTCTACTGATGGTAGAATCTTTTTTTGACCGCAGTGTAATTCTTTGTTTGCATATACTATAAGCAAAAATAAAATACTACAAACTGATTAAATAAAACTATTTTACTTGTTATGAGTGTTTTTTCTCCAATAATACTTTATAGATAATAATTTTCTTTTTGAAAACCAAAACTACTATCATGACTGACAGTCTAATTGGTTGGGTTGGAACAGTTTACATGAACCAAGATTGGTCCAAAATATATAAACTGAGACTATTGGTCCAAGGGGTTCAGTCCAAAACTTACAGACTGAGATCGACAGGATGGTTCAGTATAGGTTAGTATTAGGATGGTCAGTCTAAAATTGTAAGCCTTATTAATAACTACCCCAACCCACTTTTACCCGCATACGTTTCTAAAGATATTTAAAGAGAACAATCATTTGTGAAATAAAGAACAACTTTTTTTAGTCTCACTTATTTTGAGCATTCTGTTATTTTCGTTTTATACGTTATGTTTTTTAAGCAAATACTTATTTTCCCTTTATCCATGATGTCCCAAATGAATTTGTCAAGCCCTCTATCCTCATATGCTCAAGTCATTGCTAGAACAAAAAGCATATCTAGCCAAGTCACTGAGAACATGAATGTGGACGCTGCAAACACACCATTGTCAGCTAAACAACATACTGATGTGGCTATTAGGGAGGTTTCTGAATGTCTAACTACCCTTGATAAGAAAATTGCCTCGTCATCCATATCAGCTAAGGAGAAAGAAGCTGCTAGACAAGCTTATTATAAAGCCAACCAAGACTTGGATTTGCTCTTACAAACTAAGAGTAAATTGGTATCATCAAAAAACAAGCATCATCAAGTAACCTACCAGCTATCCTGTATTGTTTCCAAGGATCTTCCTCTGCTACAGTGGATAAGAAATGTGGTAGACCCTACCAAGACAGTGTTTACATCAATCTAGGAATGTTTGGACAAGTTAGAAGATATTGTCTTGTCATATGGCCAAGAACTTGATGATAGCTGGCATCGTTTGTTGCTATATACACTCTCTTCTAAACAACGCTCATGGTTCAATGCCTATCTCCAGAAGGTGCCTCATTTGCCATGGTTGTATGTATGAAACACTCTTTTGCAAAAGTACAGTATCAATGATGCAGAACGTCAAGCAAGCTTTACTCAAGAATTGATCACAATGAAAATGTCAAGAAATGAATCTGTAGAGAAGTACACTGACCATTTCCAAAAGGTGCACTATGAGGCAGGTGTAAATGATGACTGAGTAATGGCTATCCTCTATATAAATTCCTTGCTTTCTGAGCTGTCTCAGCAAGTTAAACTTGCTCAAGTCAATTTACCCATTGAACAAAGGTGCACAGTAGACCAGGCTGCTGCCATGGCAAGAGCTCTTTATCTGCAAGTTGTCCGTCCTGTCTCTTCTGGCACCCCTACAGGATCTTTAGAACTGAAAGGTTTAAAATTGGTTTCATGCGCTCCTCAGTGTAAAGATCAACACTGTCATATTTATGGTAAAGGTTCACATTGTCGTATCCAACATCCTTTTCATAGTGATTTAGCCATGTTTTCTGAATCTTGGCAATGTCTCAGCTATAGCCAGGTGAACTTCTTGTAAAACTTTTCATGTTACATGAGATCACATATTCATCTCCGATTCTGACTTTCGGTATCTGAAAAAAGAACTTTTTGTTCCTAGCTTTCTTACCAATTACTAGGAACTATCATTGTCTTATCCTTAACACCAATAACACTTGATTCTTCAATTGTACCATTGGTTTATGTTACAGACAATTGGATGAAAACTTTTCTTCTTATGTTATTGGTTTACAAGAAGTTTCACACTTATAGTCCCGATCATTCAACTAGAAAACTATAAAAGAAAAGCACTTGAAAATAAAGAACATTATCTCAGTCTCGCTGATTCCATCGGTTATCCTTTCTTTATTTTAATCTCACTTTTGACACTTCATTTTTTTTCAGCAAATTCTTTTTTTTCTTTTATTTTCACTTACCATGTCTTTCCCTACCTTCAACACTTCCTTTTCTAATGCCGTTTCTCCCAGTGTTCCTGCTAAGGAACACTCAGTTATGTCAGATATTTCCACTACCCCTCTTTCCCCTTCGCCTCAAGTGCAGGCCAAAGAAGTTCTTTCAGAGCTCAGGGACGAATTGGCCTTGTTAATGGTCAAGAACGCCAGAGCAGTCCAGGCCAAGGACCAAGCGGCCATTACCCAGATTGGTCAGGAAATGGAACAGTTGTCTGGACAGATCCAAGTTATGTTGGGCGCTCAAAAACTCATCGAATCATCAGCACCGTCTATGTCTGTCAAGTCTCGTAAATCCCACCGCGCACCAACCAACCTTCCCTTTTTCCAATGGGTGGGTTATGAATGGAAATCAGATGCCATTATCTACCCTAGTATCCATGACTGTTTGATCCGCTTCCAGGATGTAATTCGTGCTGATTTCCTCAACATCAATGAGGTATGGCATATCTATTTGCCTATTGTCATGTCACTGGACCACCGTTCCTGGTTCGAGGTTCATTTGGAGGATCAAGGTCATCAACCTTGGAGTTTTGCCAAGTCTGCCCTGATCTGGGATTTTGCTGTTCAGGATGCTGAACGGTTATCAAACCTTACTGACGAACTTATGGCGATTCGTATGCATCCTTCAGAGTCCGTCTCTGCCTTCACTGCCCGGTTTGAACGTTTGCATTGGGAGGCCCATGCTCCTGACAACCTTATCATGGTGAACCGGTATCTTGGTGCTTTGCTTCCTGATCTGGCCGACAGAGTGGATACTGCTCGTGCTGGTCTGGCACCTGAAAACAAGCAGTCAGTCCAGCAAATCGCTTCTCTTGCTCTCTCCCTAAAAGGCCGTACACGCCAACGCCATGGTCGTTCTTGCCAGGATCAAGTGGTATCTCCTTTGCCCTCTCTCTCACCATCATTGGGATCCGTTCCTACACATGATGACAGAAAGAAACGCAGGGCTGATACTGTTTCGCCATCCTTCCCATCGTCGTCTAAAGCATTGGCCAAATACTGCCATATCCATGGCAAAGGTCGCCACAGCACTGAAGAGTGCTGCAAAGCTGCACTCTTTACACAACCACAGGGTTCCTTTGTTGGTTCTGGTCCAACTAGCAAGCACAATCCTTTCTGCCAATTTTTGGTGCCTACTACTGCTGCTCCTGGTCCATCTTCCTCGTCGTCGTCGTCCCATGCTCCGGCACCTGACACACCTTCTGACAAGGGTAAAGGCAAAAGCAAGTCTTGCTTCACTTGCGGGAACCTTTGGGTTCCTGGCCACAAGTGCAAGACAGTGGCTATCCGAAGCATACACGTTCAGCCTGCTGAACCAGCTCCTGAGGATACACCGGACATCAACATGGAAGAGGTAGAAGAAACCCTTTCTGGCGCTTGCATCCAATGTAAGTTATCACACAGTATTGATGAGTATTCCTTTGAGAACACACGCTCATATTACATATCTATCATCTTACAGAATCACGAGCTTTGGGCCTTATTGGACCCAGGTGCAACCACGAGTACTGTCTCTTCTTCTCTGTGCCGCCGTTTTCAATAGCAGATTATACCGCAGTCTGGAGTAGTACATCTTGCAAACAAGCACATTTCTGTAAATAGACTGGGTATCACAAATAAATTGTCAATCAGTTGCAATGGCAAAACTATCAGTCATTCCTTTGAAGTTTTTAATTTACATGGCAAAGCAGAAGTTTGCATTGGCAATGATATTAAACATCATTTTGGCATTCATTTGAAAGGTCTTCCTTCTTGTTGGCATCGTACAGGCCTTCCACAACTGCCATCCAATTCTCTTGATGATTTCAAGCCTAACAATTCTCCTGCAGGTTCTTCATCAGAACAACAGGAATTTCGTGAAGCTATACAGACCTTCATACAGGCTAATGCTTCCATTCCTTCCTCATCATTCTGCACGGTTCCAGAATCCATCATCCGTTTGGATACTCCTGCTGGCGTTACGGCCTATCGTCCTCCTTACAAGGTTCCAGAAACACTTAAACCAATCTTACAGGAACAGATTGATAAGTGGCTCTCAGACGGTATCATCACTAGGGCACCTGTCAACACAGCTTGGAACAGTCCGTTAACATTCGCACCTAAAAAGGATATTGATGGTAACTTTACCAAGTACCGTCCTTGTTTGGATCCGCGCCACATCAACCGTTTACTTTCTGATGATCGCTTCCCTCTTCCCCACATCAGTGACATTTTCAAGAAGATGTCTGGTGCCACAGTCTTTACCACGCTCGATCTGAAAAATGCATTCCACCATTTTAAGATCTACGAGCCCGATCAACACAAGACTGCCTTTACGGTAAACAGTATCCAGTACATGTTCCGTGGCTGTCCTTTTGGTTTGAAGCCTATTTCATCCAAATTTCAACGAGTGATGAACTACATCTACCAAGACACGCCGTTTATCACTACCTTTGTGGATGATATCGTTATTTTCTTCAAGAATCTTGTTGAACACGTCCATCATGTCCAAGAGGCTATTCAACGTCTCACAGACATAAACTTGATTCTTAATCCAGACAAATGCCACTTTGCACAACAGTCTGTTTACCTGCTCGGTTTCTGCGTTAGTGCCAAAGGTGTTTCCTTGGATCCACGCAAAGTCGCCAACGTGCAGAAATGGCCTCAACCCACTACTGGTAAGGACATACAACGTTTCCTGGGCCTTGTCAATTACTTCAGAGAGCATCTTCCCAACCTCTCTACCATCACGGCGCCCCTGGACCGCCTACGCCACAAGGATTCTCTCAGGGATTTATGGACCATGGAACATACGCAGGCATTTGACAACATCAAGACGATGTTACTACATGCTCCCATTCTTAGTCCCCCTGACTTATGCTACCCATTCGCTGTAGCTACAGATGCGTCCAACGTTGGCATCGGTGCTGTTCTTTTCCAGGTCATTGACAACCAATACCGTTACATTGGTTTTATGGCTCGCGCTCTCAACTCTGCTGAACGTAACTATTCCATGACAAAACGTGAGCTTCTCACTGTCGTCTATGCATTCTGCAAATTCCACCAGTTTTTGTGGGGTCGCAAGTTTACACTGTACACGGACCATAAGGCACTGACCTACATCCACACGCAGCCCGTCACGAACCCTATGATGGTCAACTGGTTGGACATCCTTTGTGACTACATGTATGACATTGCTCATTTACCAGGTATCAAAAACGTTTTGCCCGATACTTTGTCTCGCCTTTTCCCTATGGCAAAAGAGCTAAAGAGGGGCAACGTGGACAAAACGTCACTTAAATACAGTGACTCACGTTCCACACAAGAGGCTGCACCCTCTTACAACAAACTGCAGGAACCAGCTCAGCGGATGCTTCAACCTGCTGACTACATGACGCCACTGGAAGAGGAGCGACCCGATCTCCTTGAACAAGCCCACTTAATGGGTCACTTCAGTGCGGATGCTATTGTCAAAGCAATCCACAATGATGGCTTACATTGGGCCAATCTTAAACAGGATGCCTTGAATACTGTTGCCAAATGCCCTGCTTGCCAGCGCTTTAACATTGGCAAACATGGCTACCATCCTCTGAAGAACGTCACTGCGAGTGCTCCTGGAGATCACTGGGCAATTGATCTGGGTACGCTCAGCACTACCTCCACAAGCGGCAATAACTACATTCTTGTCATAGTCGATATCTTCACTCGCTTCTGTATTCTACGAGCCATACCAGATAAATCTGCCCTTACAATCGCACACCAACTTATTAAAGTTTTCTGCGATTTTGGCTTCCCAAAGATTTTATAATCTGACAACGGTTCTGAGTTTGTCAATGAGCTGATAGATTTGATCACTGAACATTCTGGCTTTGACCACCGACTTGTTGTACCTTATCATCCTCAAGCCAATGGAGTTGCCAAGAAGTGGGTTGACACAACAAAACAGGTAATCATCAAACATTTGGAGGGCAAAAAGGACAATTGGGATTTATATGTCCCAAGTACGCAACTGGCAATGAACCTCAAACATGCCAAGCTACATTCCACCTGTCCATTTGACTTGATGTTTGCATGACGAATCAATCCTTTCCAGAACTACCAAAATATGGAGCTTGGTAAGACTTCTTCTCACTCTGACAATATCAAAGAACGTCAGAAACAAATTGAAGAAATGGAAAAGATCGTCATTCCGGCTATCAATGAACGCATCAAAACACTGCATGCAACAGAACAGACAAAGTTTGAATCTAGTCACCGTATTATTCAGGAATTTCCCAATGGCAGTAAAGGTCATGATCAAAAATGTCATGCGATCATCAAAGACTGATCCACGATATGAAGGACCATTTACTGTCAGTGGAAAGACACACTGCGGTTGAAGGGTGATTCTACCACCTTTCTACCACGTGGTAGAATCAGAGATTCTATCCACTTTCTACCATGATGGTAGAATCTCTGACCTCTCACATGTTCCTCCTACCCCAAATGGTGTGGTAACAGCAAACATATATAAAATAAGTTACCGCAGCAAAAACCTGCTATTTATACTTCTTTAACGTTTTCTTTTACCATTGCTCATGCCTTCTAACCGATTAGTTGAATGCCGATGCTCTAATTGCAGGCAACACAATTGCAATAGAGACTACTGTCTTGTAACACAGAGAGTGAAAAACGAACATGAACGAAGAGACCTTATTGCAGCTACTTTTGCTGGTATACACAAAGAATATTAAACTATGGCTTTAAAAACCTAACAGTTATTCCTCATTAGCTAACAATGCGAATGTTGTGAATGCTAACATAGGCAGTTCAGCTGCTTATGATAGCATGGACATCAATAATGGTGCGTGTTTACTGAACAATACTTTACATTAACAAGTTCCTCAATAAACAAATAATAACATATAATTCTTAGAGTTTGAATTGCCTGACGATGAAGATGAAACTCATTTCGATCTTGACACCGATTATGAGAATGAAGGGGAACAACTGGATGTTGTACAGGAGCTTGAATTTGGCGACGCTTCTGAATTTCGATATGTGGATGAAGAAGAGCTCGCAGATAGCGAAACTGAAACACAAACAGGAGCGGCACCAACAGGTAGTGTTTCCTTATTAAGTTTTAATAAACTCACCGTTTTTATTGTAAAGTGAATTTTGCCGCACCATTTGGCTTCATCGCACTCTTCGTAATCTATTTTCAGTTGTTCTTCATTGTTGGAAGAGGCATGGCTGTTTTCATCCATTTCCTTAATGAGCTTCTTTATACGTTCGGTCATAATTTTCAGTTTCCATCCACTATTGAAAGCTTCCGCCAGCAGGCTGGATTCAATTCCCTGACTAGCCATTTGCAAAAATATGTGATGTGTCAAAGATGTCACACACTTTACCTCCCTTAAGATGCACCTAATAAGTGCACATTCATCCGCTTTCCTAATCATCCGCAGGAAAGAGAGCGTAACAAGACTTGTGATCAGCCACTCTTCAAGTCTACATCAAATGATCGTCCATTGAAATCATCACCATGCAAAGAATTCCTCTACAATTCGCTCACAGACAACTTGCGTATGTTTTTTCAAAGAGCAGATTTTGAAGAGAAGATTGAACAATGGCGACGTCGTACTACACTTGAAGACACGTTGTCAGATATATATGATGGTGCAGTTTGGCGGTCCATACTTGATGAACATCAGGATCCATTTGTAGATCGTCCAAGATCTTTGCTTCTTTCCATGAATGTCGATTGGTTTAAGCCTTTCCATGGTTCCCAATATTCTTGTGGGGCTATATACATTGCGATCAATAACTTACCTCGCAGTGAGCGCTTTAAGCCTCACAATATTATTCTAGTTGGTGTTATCCCAGGCCCAACCGAACCAAGCACCTACGAAATGAACAACTACTTGAAACCATTAGTGGAAGAGTTGAACGCCTTGTACCTTGGTATCAGAATGACCACTTACCGTTATCAAGAACCTGTTACTGTGCGCGCTGCATTGTGTATGAGTGCATGTGACATTCCAGCGGCAAGAAAAATTAATGGCTTTACCTCGCATGCCAGTACCCGTGGATGTCACAAGTGTAATCGACAGTTCAGCGTGATCCCTGGCACGTCATCTATAGATTACTCAGGGTTTGACATTGACAGTTGGATCCTGCGAACAAGAGAAGATAATCTTTGACATGCTGAGAGTTGGCGATGTGCATCCACAGAAGCTGAGTGGAAGAAATTAGAAAAGACTACAGGAACACAATGGAGTGCACTGCATGACCTTCCTTACTTTGATGCCGTAAGATTTACAATCGTAGACCCGATGCATAACTTGTTTCTGGGCACCGCCAAACGAATGACAGAAGTATGGGCAAACGAAGGTTATTTTGCTGAAAGGCAGCTTGAAGCTATGCAAAAGCTTGCTGATGGTGTCCTCTCTCCGCCACAGTTCCCGACTCTTTCACAGAAAATATCAAAAAACTTCCCTAATGTGAAAGCTGATGAATGGAAGTCATGGTGTTTAGTCTATTCGCCTTACATATTGTCCAAAGTGCTTCCTGCTGAGCATTTCGCAAACTGGATACACTTTGTTGATGCATGCCGCCTGCTCGTCAAACCATCCATTACAAGAGATGAGATCAACACTGCCCACCAGTGTTTACTTCGCTTTTGTCAAGGCAATGAACGATTATATGGAAACGCGCAGATTACTCCAAATCAACATCTGCACATGCATTTGCGAGAGAGCGTTCTTGATTTCAGCCCTATTTACACTTTCTGGGTGTTTAGTTTTGAACGTTATAACGGCCTTCTGGCAAATCTTGACACAAACCGTAAAGACTCCTTTGAAAGTATGTTTCTTAAAAAATTCCTTGAACATACGCGCTCCATGGATTTTCTTCAACAAGTTTCAACGCAGATTGGCAATAACCAAAATCAGCTTGACTTACTAAAAGACCTAATTGATAATCCATCTTCTAGCACAACGTCTGCTCAGCTTTCATTAGAAGACAATTTCGACCCTATCGATTTTGTGCAAATGTCTATAACTGTTAGACATGCCACTGGTTGCGAGCCTCTTCCCCCTAACGTGTTTCCATCGTCGTTCAAGAAGGTCCGTATGAGTCCAGATCATTACCATGCTTTGATCGGGTTTTACAAAATGGCGTATCCAACCATCAGGCTAGTTCATTATCTCCAAGCAAACCAGCAGAGTACTCTCGTCAGTAATACCATAAGCAAATTCTATACGTTGAAATTGCATGGTCAAATGTTTCGCTGTGCTGAAGGCCGTTCACAACGAGGATCGCATGTCCAAGTTCTTTTTGAAACCGAATTTAGTCTCATCCCAAGCGCCTATCCGTGCAAGATTCTCTACTTCTTCAAACACGAACTCTTCATAAACGGTAGCTTAACGTCACATGTCTTCGCAATGGTGCGCTGGTACGAAGCATATAGCGGTCAACAAGCTTATGAGAACGAGAGTATCGAGCTTTGGCATGATAAGTTCGGTCCTTTAGATGAACATTGCGTTGTACCCATCCATCATATCCATTCTCATATAGCAATCGCCAAAGAAAAAACCCGTCATTCAGATGAGAATCTTATCGTCATTCCTTTGCAAAACCGTTCCCAACTCTGATGAAAATTATAGCAAACATTCTGCCTTTCAGAAAGTTTTTTTTATTCTATGTCTTATAAGTTAGTACTTTCAATTTCGCTAAATAAACGCTATTTACCTATTTTACTTTAACATCCAGGATGGCAATCCTGTGGGGCATTCCATTTCTACTTCTTCTACATGCTTGGTGTAAAACTTCTTTGCTGATGAGCAAAGCCCATCTAATGCTTCCAGGCACTCATTCGCCTTCCAGAAGTGATCAGTTGAAACGGCCGGCGGTCATAAAAAACCTTACCTGGTCAGATCTCCAGCGCAGGCGTTTGACGTGTAATGACGCGTTGCCTTCACCATTGGACTCTTCCGCGGACATACAGTCGCGTGAAAGGAGGCGATCTATGTCACCTGCATACCGCTCCTCAAAAGTGCGTCTATTTTTAAGGAGAGCATCCATTCTCTGGGCCAGTTTCTAAAGCAGCCAAAAAAACTAAGCTTTTTAAAACCTTTAAACGAATTTTGACATGCCTTCATTACGCGCTGATAGCGCCGTTTTCGCACCTACATCTCCTTTTTCTTGTCTGCTGGAACAGCAGACTTTCTCTTTGTGTTTCTGAAGTTATCATGCAACATGCTATGAAGTTTCTGGTCTGCTTGCACAGTGCGATTGTTTGGCATGTGTTGCCGAAGGTACGTTTTCAATTGAGACATAACCAACTTGTTCGCATCAGAATTGAAGGGCTCATCGTACTTGTACCCTTTATTATCCTTAAACAATTCTTCCACATAGTGTCGAATCTCTCTCTATTCATGGATTAACGATCGGCCCTTATTAGCTACACCTTGCATCTGGATCTTAACACACTTACTGACAATTCAACATCAGTGGTTCGCTGTGACCCCTCTGCAACAACAGCTGCGGAGATGCTAAACTCCATAACGCTGGACGATCTTTCTCTCTCCTGCTGCTCTTGCAACGCATCCACCCTCTGTCAAAGAGTCTCATTGTCAGTTTAAAGGAGACGAAGGTCTTCCTTCAAAAGACTGACTTGGCGAGACAATTGCTCGTTTGACGATATTTGGTTGGAAAACATTTCTTTTTGGATATGAATGAGTTAAGTGCTTTATTCTTTATGTGTGGATCTTACTTTGGCAGAGAATAAAAACTAATTAGCAAACCTGAAACTTTACGTTTTTCTAAGAGGTGCGATTGTGTATGCGCGATTCCCAGGAACTGCGTCAATATTTATATCACATGCTTCTGAAAAGAATTTTTTCTTTTTTATGGGGTTATTCGCGTTTTCTTTTCCTTATCCTTTTCTTTCACAAACTTTTTCCTCTACTTTTTTTTTCACTCTATGGTGTTTCAGTACTTCTTCATCGACAAACTCACTTTCACAATGTTGATGATATATCATCCTAATGATATACAACCTTGACCTGAAACCGTGTTCTTTGCTGGTAAGCTTTTATCTTTTGTTTGACAGAATCTCATTCTTTTTTCTTTTGATAGCTGGCATGTTCCCTACACTTTGAGTAAGCATGCTTGTTACTTTTAACTAAGGTACTTTGATTGACTTACTTAGGCTTAGCTAACCTTTACTTTCTTTTATCATTTGGAACAGTTTTCCTCTTTTTAAACCGGACATAGAAAAGCATGACACACTTTTAATGGTACAGAAACTTTTTTATGCTGTAATGTTGATTATTTATATAGAAGTAGCTCTTTGTAGGCTTATCAGGGATCTTGCCAACTGTTATTGCTATGCTGTCTTAGGTATGCTAACATGTTTTAGCTTTTAATACATTTTATTAACCATTGTGTTTAATTATTTTTCTTTTATCCTTTAGTAACTAGGTAAGACTATATAGATCCAATCGTAAAATTAGCTATTGATAGTATATTACTTTGTAAAAGCTTCAATAAAACAAAAGCATTTTTTTCTTTATATGTACAATTAAAGCAGTATCCTTAGGAATGATAAAGGAGTATATTTTATTGGTTAAAGTAATGCATGCGATAGGAAAAGCTTCCAATTAAAAAGACTAGATAAGAACAGTTAGCTCCAATAGAATGTATCATTTCAAACAAGTTGATCCAATAAAATCGTTTAAAGAAAGGAATATGATTGAATGAAGATATAACAGTAACCTTTAATATATAATACTTGATCCAATAACATCAATATAATGGTTTCTGACATATAGCACTTTATCCAATAGTTGAACGTTGGGGGGGTGGTAGAAAGGTGGTGGAAAAGGTGGTGGAAGGTACATTCCACAAACCTTTGAAGAGATTCCACCGCGCGGTGGAAAAGTGGTGGAAAGGTGGTGGAAAGGTGGTGGAATCTCAGATTCTACCAAGTTTCTACCGATGGTAGAATCTTTTTTTGACCGCAGTGACAAAAGGAGGTAGTTACATACTTACTGATGAAACAGGTGCACTACTTGCCCGAAACATTCCACCCTCTCACATTAAGCTTATCTCTCAAGACACTGTTGTTAAAACAGATGACGTCTATGAAGTACAAGCTATTGTCGATCACAAGGTTAAACTGGGCAAACCAGGTCAATACCTTTATAGAGTACAGTGGAAGAACTATAGTTCTGAACATGATACATGGGAGCCAGTAGAACACTTCAGTGATCTTTCACTCATTGAAAAATACTGGCAACGACGCAAACTAGGTGACAGAAAACCTCCCACTGAAGATTCAAACAGTCGTTCTATCAAACGTAGACGCGCTTAGAGCATGTCNTGATGTATAAAACGAAAATAACAGAATGCTCAAAATAAGCGAGACTGAAAAAGATATTCTTTATTTCACAAATGACTGTTCTCTTTAAATATCTTTAGAAACGCGTATGGGTAAAAGCGAGTTGGGTAGTTACTAATATCTTTTGTAAAATCTGTATGATCAGTAATGACACATTAATCTTCTGTCTTTTGATATTCTGTGTCCGCTAGGGTCCCAGCAACAGATGAATAGATTATGAAGATGTTAGTGTAACCTGATCCATACAGGCATTATAGCCGATATGTTCACTGACAGTCTGGACCTGATGTTTTATCCACTGAATATAGTGATGTAATCATGTCAGATATGACATTACCCCCCACCAGGTTCTTGACAGCGTTGGAAAGATAGTAATTGATATAGTAAAAGCATGGTTAAAAGTATTAGATAATAATATTGTGGCACGTCAATAAAAAACCTCAGAAAAAACCCAATGGAAAAAAAGTGTAAAGGAAAAAGACTTGCCTACATGCGTTTGGTACGTTTGGTAGTAGAAGGTCCTGATTGTTGGGCCTGTTTCCTTTTGCCAGTACCTGATTGGCGTTGCCAATACCTTTCAATAATAGCAGGATCGTTGAAATCCTCAGGGTTCTGCCAAGTATTTTCGTCGTCTTTATAACCTTTCCATTTGACGAAGTACTGGTAGTGTCCTTTGCGCACTTCCCTGTGATTGACGATGTTCTGCACTTCATAGTAGTCGTCTGAAACTACTGTGTCAGGCGAAATAAGTTTCATATGAGATGGTGCGACATCTCGTGGAAGCAACATGTTCTGCTCATCAACCAAAGTATAGCTGCCTCCTTTGTTCTGTCTCAGAACAGTGAATGGTCCTTCGTATCTTGGGTCTGTTTTGCTGCTTCTAGACACGTTCACGATCATGACCTTGCTTCCAGGAGGAAATTCAACAATGCGATGATTGCTGTCAAACTTGTTGCTTTGTTTATTCTGCATTGTTTTAATGCGTTCATGGATAGCAGGTATCACTACTCGTTCCATTTGTTCGAGGCGTTTGGTCATTGCCCGAGTATCATCAGAAGTCTGTTGTACATTTCCTACTTTTACTTTACGATAGTCCTCGAAATTGTTTGGTTGACGGGCAAACATCAACGCAAAAGGACGTGTGTTGTGCAAAGAGGAAATTTTCAGATTGATAGCAAGTTGTGCACTTGGTAAATACAAATCCCAATCTTGTTTCTTACCTTGCAATCTTTTGACAACAACCTCTTTCATGGTTTTTACCCATCGTTCTGCGACGCCGTTTGCGCGTGGATGATATGGTGTTACCAGTCTGTGGTCTATTCCTGAGTGTTCTGTAACGAGTGTGATGACTTCGTTGACAAATTCAGTGCCATTGTCTGATTGCAGGACTTTCAGGAAACCATAGTCACAGAATACTTAAATAAGTTGCCTAGCAACAGAAAGTGCAGATTTGTCTAGTAACGCTCATAAAATGCAAAAGCATGAAAATACATCAACCATAACTAATACAAAGTTATTACTGTTGATAGTGGTGGTATTGAAGTCACCAAGGTCAATAGCCCAGTGGTCTCCAGGTTGGTCTGCGGTTATGTGTCATAAGGGATAATAACCGTGTTTTCTGATGTTGAATCATTGACAGTCAATACACTTGGCTACTGTGTTAAGTGCATCTTGTTTGATAGTGCTCCAGTGGATTCCGTCACTGTATAAAGCATTCACAATAGCATCTGAACCGAAATGGCCAAGAAGATGTGCTTTCTCCAGCAGTGATTGTCGTTCTGCTGTAGGAGGTGTCATATACTCATGTGGTTTCAGTAAGCGTTGCGTGAGAACGTGTGTGGGAGTAGATGAAGGTGTTCCTGAATTGTCATGAGATGATGTGTTTGTGGAAATACCCCCCTCTGAAAATGGAACAGGTGGTGCAAACAGATGCAAGAGAGCATCTGATAAAACGTTAGTGATGCCAGGACGATATACCACACAGTAAGTATAATCACAAATAGTATCAAGCCAGTTGATCATCATTAAATTGGCAATTTC
The DNA here is from genome assembly GCA_002749535.1 of Apophysomyces variabilis. Classification (NCBI taxonomy): domain Eukaryota; kingdom Fungi; phylum Mucoromycota; class Mucoromycetes; order Mucorales; family Mucoraceae; genus Apophysomyces; species Apophysomyces variabilis. Next base: position 23,674 of record MZZL01000015.1, read on the forward strand.
CTGAGTGTGCAGGTAAGTTAAAGTGTGATGATCAGTGTAGAGCGTGAATTTGTTACCCCAAAGAAATTTGTGAAACTTTTTGAGGGCGTAGACAACGGCAAGTAATTTACGTTGTGTGACAGAATAGTTGCGCTCTGATTGACTAAGGGAGCGTGCCATAAAACTGATGTAATGAATGCGGTTGTTAATGACTTGATAGAGGACAGCGCCAATACTGTCATTGGATGTGTCTGTAGCAACTGAGAAGGGTTCATCCATGTTTGGATGGCTGAGGATAGGAGCTTTCTCCAAAATTGCCTTGACACGATTGAATATGTCAGTGTGCTGTGATGTCCAGAGGTTTTCAAGACTACCAGCATTGCGTAATTTGTCAAGTGGTGCCATAAGAGTGGAAATGGTAGGTATGTGCACTCGGAAGTAATTGACAAGTCCAAGAAACCTTTGAATATCTTTGCCTGTTTTGGGCTGTGGCCAAGTTTGAACGTTTGTAACCTTGCGCGGGTCAAGGCGAATACCATCTGCATCCATGCAGAAACAAAGTAAATAAACAGCGCATTGCGCGAAGTGACATTTCTCTGGATTGAGTATGAGATTGACAGCAGTGAGATGGCGGATTGCATCTGCAACGTGTTCCGTGTATTCTTCCAGTGTTTTGGAAAAGATGATGATATCATCAATGAACGTAGTAACATAGTTAAGTCCGTGAAAGACATAATTCATAACGCATTGAAATTTTAAGGAGATGGGTTTGAGTCCAAAAGGACAACCACAGAACATGTATTGTATGCCATTGACAGTGAAGGCAGTTTTGTGTTGGTGAGGTTCATAAATTTGAAACCGATGAAAAGCATTTTTCAGGTCAAGTGTGGAGAACACTGTTGCGCCATGCATCTTCTGAAAGATGTCATTAATTAACGGAAGTGGGAAACGATCATCTGGAAGCAGATTGTTGATGTGGCGTGGGTCTAGGCAAGGTCGTCTGCC
>MZZL01000017.1:0-22120 GCA_002749535.1 Apophysomyces variabilis
CAATCAATTGAGAACCCTCCTCGCATCATTGAGTACAAACGCAGCCCTCAATGGACCCATACAGAATGCTTCAGCGTAAAGCTTTTCAAGACAGCAGTTTCATCAAATGTTTCGCATAAAGCATACAATGATATTGTAAAGATCTTCAACGAATTCCTAAAAGTTGTGCAATCAGGTACGTGTGTCTTTTCTAATTCTGTTGGAATGTTCTTACCGTTGGACGTAGATCGCAGCATGTTGAATTCGCCTCTCCTCAGCTACCATTTGTCTGAGCAATTGGTAAAGGAGGCCTACCAAGTTGAACCGAAAACGTATGACATTTGTCCAGAGGGTTGCGTTCTGTTTATGAGCGACGATGACAGAACTATGTGTCCACAGTATGGCAAAGCACGTTTTATGAATTCATGTAAATGTCAACCTAATGGCGAGGTCATTCGGAAGCCAGCACAAACGATGACCATGTTGCCAATTGCAGACCAGCTCGCGCTCATGCTGGGCGATGACAATACTTGCAAGCTGTTGTCTTACTGACATGAACGTGAAGAAGCAGAAGGAAAGTACATGGATCTTTTTGATGGTCAAGTTTACCGATCGCTCTGCAATGAGAAGCATGTACTGACGGGGTGCTATGACATTGCCTTGTCCTTGTACATCGATGGCTTCCAGCCGTTCAACAGTAGCAGTACCTCGTTGACGATGATGCACATGGTGGTTCTCAACTTTGATCCATCTGAACGGTGAGCTTAAACAGACTTAAATTAAAAGACAAACTAATCAAATCGCCTTACCTTTCACAGTTATGAGAATTGTAACATGCTTCAACTGGGCATCACGCCAGGATGCAAAGCCCCAACGAACATCTGGTCCTTCTTGCAACCTTTGCTTCAAGAACTGCAACAGTTGGAACGTGGTGGTATGATCGTCAAGAAGCCAGACGGAACTGAAGTTGCTGCAAAGGTGCACTTGCTTCTGGCCACCAGAGATATCCCCGCAGCTGCCAGTTTATGCAATCACACCAGCGTCTCATCCTTCTTCGGTTGTCGCCAATGTCTTATCAGAGGCGCAAAAACCAGCAGCATATATTTCATCCCTGATCTGTCGCGGCCATTTCAAAGATGTCCACGGGAACAGTTCACTCACAGTGATAAGGTACATCATATAGATTCTATCACAAATCATATGTTATATACTAATAGGCTTTTTCAATTATTACTTACGTTTAATAGAAACAAGGTATCAAAGCACCTGTTCCTTTCACGTTGTTGAGCACGTTCACGGGCGCATACTTCTTCAGAATGGATGAAATGCATCTCCTAGGGCATGGACTGGAGCGATTGATTTGGACCATGATAGTGAACGACAAGGAGAAGTTTGGTTGTAGCCAACTTGATGAGCATGGTAACATCGTTGAACGGTATCCATTCGCCCTGAAAAACCGGAATACATGTTGTGCCATCGGGGAGGCTATTGAGAGATCCTGTGAAACAATTCCCGTTTCATTTCAAGGCCGCTGGAATAACGTTGCAACAAGTGCTGGTCACTATCGGGCTGTTGACTGGTTGGATTTTTTATTGTACGCTGTGCCAACGGTTGTGGTGGAGGGTTTGGAACAAGAAGAAACTCGGAGAGCTTTAATAGATCTGGTTGTTGCTTGTCAGTTGAGTCTGCAGTGGACATACACTGATTTGGACTTAGATGTCATTGAGAGGTAAGTAATGTGAATGAAAATAATGAGATAGACTGACCTTTACCTTTTTTGATTCAGAAATATCTCGAAGTGGCAAGCTTTCTTGGTCCGCAAGTACAACAACAACAAGGGAACTTTGAAGCCTCCAGTGTTTACAATTACTCAACATTATCTGTCCCACATAGCCTCCACCATGCGCAACCTGGGTCCACTTCGTTCCATCTCCGCAAGGTGTATGGAACGCACCAACGGTTTGTACAAAAAAATGATCCGTTCCATGTCAGCGCCTGGTACGAACGCCAGCAATGTTGTGAAGCATATAGCAGCATTCCGTTTCCTTGAGAGGGTTCATCCGCAACTACAAGAAGCCATAGCATATGATGAGCTCTCCTATCTTGCTGCAAGACGAGGTTCAACAGAGCCTCAGATATGGAGACCATACCAGGACGAAACTGATATCCAAAGCTTTGAAGGAGTTGTAGGTGTTGCTAGTCAGACATTCTGTAATCTGCTCGCTGCCTTTTGGATCCACCAAGGTAAATTCGTGTCTGACGCAACCCCACGCAGCGTCATTTCGCAATTACACCCTCAGTTCCTCGCATCCAGTCGTATATGGAAAGACAGTTGCGTTTATTCCAGCAAGCTGCACGATAACCGCCATGGTTCTGCCCGATGCAATTCGTTGGCGCTGTATGAGCTTATGAGGATAAAGTAAGTCTTTGCTTTTATGTTATTGCATTGCAACTTACATCTTTTCATTTCATCTTATTAGCAATGCTGGACAAGAGGTGTGTGAGATGTTCCTTGGTGAGACTCAATTCTATGTTTATCACCAGCATCAGGGAGACAGGCAGATTCTTGCAGTCGTCCGCTTCTACAAGAACATAAATCAGCAGAGCAATCACTTCCCAGTGCTTTCAAAAACCGCATCTGACAGGGGGATGTTGAAGGTGGTTGATGTTGACGGATTGAGAAGCACAGCTGGACTGGTGACAAGCCTTGAATCCAACAATCGCTTTCACGTCGTTTGGCCTTATGGCAAGATGCACCAGGCGGTCAAGTTTGGAAACCCTTCTTCTTTAGGGTAGTCACTTTTTTTTCTTCCGTCGTTCTAAATTATGTTTTTCTCTTCCACCTTTTTGGGTCTCTTCTTTTGTTTCTCCTTTTTTTTTTTACCTTTTTCATTTGCTGACCTTTTTCTACCCTCAAAATATTTCTGTTCCTCTTCTTTGTTTTTCTTCACTGTATAGAATCTATAGATTAGTCATTGCTTGAACCTTTTTGTTACATAAAACTTCTGACAAAACTACCCGTTATCGCTTTAAGTCCTAGTCATCAGTAACTACGGCTTATCCACGTTATCATTTTGGAGAATCTTGTGCAGCACTGGTACACACGGTATGCCAAAGTCAACTATAGTCATTGGCTTATCAGTTATCTTCTGCAAAGGGTTACTACCAGTAGCTAGCTGCTGACATTGAGAGTATATGGTACCTGTAAGAGTAGAAGTGAGCCAAGTTTAGTTTTTGCGCATGTCGAATCCAGATCAAAAAGGAAAAGCGTGATGCTTTCAACTAATTGAGTTGTCGCCTGTCATATGAATATGCCGTCTTCCGAATGACTTTGCAAGCATCAGTAAAGATCCCTACTTTCAGTGAACCTTCCCTACTTTAAGTGAGCGCTTCCTTACTTTTAGTGAACTTTCACTACTTTAAGTGAGCGCTTCCCTACTTTTAGTGATTTTCACTACTTTAAGTGAGCGCTTCCCTACTTTTAGTGATTTTCACTACTTTAAGTGAGCGCTTCCCTACTTTTAGTGAACTTTCACTACTTTAAGTGAGCGCTTCCCTACTTTTAGTGAACTTTCACTACTTTAAGTGAGCGCTTCCCTACTTTTAGTGAACTTTCACTACTTTAAGTGAGCGCTTCCCTACTTTTAGTGAACTTTCACTACTTTAAGTGAGCGCTTCCCTACTTTTAGTGAACTTTCACTACTTTAAGTGAGCGCTTCCCTACTTTTAGTGAACTTTCACTACTTTAAGTGAGCGCTTCCCTACTTTTAGTGAACTTTCACTACTTTAAGTGAGCGCTTCCCTACTTTTAGTGAACTTTCACTACTTTAAGTGAGCGCTTCCCTACTTTTAGTGAACTTTCACTACTTTAAGTGAGCGCTTCCCTACTTTTAGTGAACTTTCACTACTTTAAGTGAGCGCTTCCCTACTTTTAGTGAACTTTCACTACTTTAAGTGAGCGCTTCCCTACTTTTAGTGAACTTTCACTACTTTAAGTGAGCGCTTCCCTACTTTTAGTGAACCTTCCCTACTTTAAGTGAGCGCTTCCCTACTTTTAGTGATTTTCACTACTTTAAGTGAGCGCTTCCCTACTTTTAGTGATTTTCACTACTTTAAGTGAGCGCTTCCCTACTTTTAGTGAACTTTCACTACTTTAAGTGAGCGCTTCCCTACTTTTAGTGATTTTCCCTACTTTTAGTAAGATTTTCCCTACTTTTAGTGAATATTCACTATTTTCAGTGATTTTCACTACTTTTAGTGAATTTTCCCTACTTTTAGTGAATCCTGTTACCATAGTGAAAGGGGGGTCAGTTGTGCCTTGTTGATGAAAAATCCTCCTCTGAGGCGAGTAGTGCAGCCGATGTAAAGAAAGAGAGTTGTGATACGTCTGTTAATAAAGACTCTGTTTCATCTTATGAACATGTTACCAATTATGAAGACAGCGTTGAGCTGCTCAAAGACCAACGTTTCCTGAAGCAGTTACACACAACTGTCAACACTAACTTACCGCTATATGAGATCCATATAGCAGGAAGACGTTTTCTTGCACTCATAGACAGTGGTGCTAGGGCGAATTATATATTCCCTGAAGCTGCAAAACTTGCCACAACTCTCATGACAGTCCCGATCTGAGAAGTTAAGACTGCTGGTGGTCCTCGCACAGCGATATCCCAGAAAGCCTGTCTATCTCTGTCTTTGAGTGGCTGCCAAGAAACGGTAGAAGTGTACGTGTTCCCCACCAAGTTTGATCTGATCTTAGGACGTGCGTGGCTCCAACCTGTCAAGCCCTGCCCTGATTGGACCACTGACCAATGGCGTTTTACCAAGGAGGGTTGCATGTATGTGTTGCATCCAGACAAGACATGTATGACAGAGCCTCAGCTCGATTATCTCGTTTCTGCCAAACAGGCCAAGAAGCTCGTCAAAAAGCATGGCGCCGAATGCTTCTTGGTGCATTTCAAGGATCTGTCACAAGATGGCTCAAAGTCCAATTGGAGTAGTCTTGTCGAAGAATACAGTGAGGTCTTCAAGGATGAACCTGTTGGGATCCCTCCAGACTGGGGAATTCATCACATAATTGACATGGGCGATGCAAAACCTGTCAACAGACTACTGTTTAAGATGAGTCCAGTAGAACTGGATGAGCTAAAACGTCAGCTAGCTGAGTTGCTTGCTCTTGGACAAATTCGTCCCAGTGCATCTCCATGGGGTGCACCAGTTCTGTTCGTAAAGAAAAAGGATGGATTGATGCAGATGTGTATTGACTACCGTGCATTAAACAAAGTTACTGTTCGCAATGCACACCCACTTCCGCGAATCGATGAATGCCTGGATTGGTTATATGGAGCATCTCACTTCACAAGCCTTAACCTTAAGAGCAGATATCATCAAGTTCGCATCCACCCGTCTGACGTGCCAAAGACTGCTTTTAACACGCGTTACAGACAGTACGAATTTCTGGTGCTTCCATTTGGGCTCACCAATGCACTGCCCACATTTCAGAGTCTTATGAACAACGTACTTGGTGATTGCCTAGACAATTTTGCATTGGTGTACCTGGACGATATCTTGATTTTTAGCAAGAATAAAGTGGACCATATGAAACATGTCAGACATGTTCTTGATCGATTGCATGCTGTGAAGCTTGTTGCAAATTTAAAGAAGTGCGAGTTCAATAAACAGGAATTGCTTTTCATAGGTTTCCAGGTTTCAGCAGATGGGATACTACCAGCGCCTGATAAGGTCAAAGCTATCTAACAATGGCCCGTGCCCACTAATGTACAAGAAGTCTGGCAGTTCATAGGCCTAGCCCAGTACTATAGGCGGTTCATCCCAGGCTTCACTGGTATTGCTGCACCACTCACTGATCTTACCAAAGGGACTGGCCATAAGTAACGCCCTATAGTCTGGACTGAGTCCTGCCAAGATAGCTTTGACATGCTAAAATCAAAACTTACAAGTGCACCAGTCCTTCTGCCTCCGAATATGCAGAAACGTTTCAGGATCAAGACAGACGCGTCTGACTTCAGTATCAGTGCCATTTTGTTGCAACCTGATAACCACAGACAGTGGCGCCCTTTAGCATATGAATCGAAGAAGCTGTCAAGTGCAAAATGCTCCTACCCCGCCCAAGAGCACGAGCTATTAGCAATACTACATGCTCTACGCACTTGGCGCTGCTTGATTGATGGAAGGATATACACTGTCTATATGGACCATATGCCTCTGAAGTATTATCGGCAACAGCAAAAGCCAACACCGCGTCTCATCTGTTAGATATCAGACCTGGAGTCCTATGATCCAGATATCCAGTACAAACCCAGCAAGGATAATCATGTTCCTGACACTCTGTCCCATCGCGATGGTCCCACATGCCTGGCTGATGATGAATCCTTAGAACCAGATTATTTGTATGCTGCCCAGGTCATCCCTGCAACTGAATGGCCTAAGTTTTATGCTCACCCAGAAGATGAATGGCCAGATGAGTTTAAACCAACCCTGGAAGCTCAGCAAGAACATTTTGTGGCCCATGATAGTAAGATCCATTGCAGAGTCAAGATTGGTGAAGATATGCATGAAATACAATATGCCCTTTTTGCTCGTCAGGCTGACCTGGTGCGACAGTTTCATGAGGGATTCGGTCACGCTGGCCAAACAACAGTGTATGATCTGATGCGCAAACGTTGGTGGTGGCCCCAGATGCGCTCAGATATCTAAGAATGGCTGTCCAATTGCCCCCAATGTCAACTTGCTGGGAGTGCCAATTGCAATGTCCACCATGCCCCAATGAAACCACTAACTGTCCCTCCTGCTTTTTCACGTTGGCACTTAGATTTCATTGGCGAGCTCCCTCTGACCCCTACTGGCAATCGATGGCTTCTTGTGGCAGTGGATTACACTACGAATTGGCCGATTGCTTACGCCATCCCAGATGCCACCGGTGAAGCCATTGCGACCTTTTTATATGAAGAAATCATCATGCGTTTTGGATGCCCCAAGGAGATCTTATTGGATTGCGGAGCTAACTTCATGTCCCAGGTGCTCGCGCATTATCTTGCTAAGTTGAAGCAGCACCACTTGTTTACCTCTGCCTATCACCCACGCACGAATGGCAAATGTGAACGTCTGAATGGTGTTTTCAAACAGATGCTGCACAAATATGTCAATGGTACCATCCATCACTGGGATGAGTTCATTAATATGGCTCTCTGGGCTTGCCGCATATGCAAACACCGCACTATGGGTTTTAGTCCGTTTTACTTGACATATGGTCGTGAGCCTCATTTACCAGGTGACCTGTTACATCCATTTGTTACTGTGCCAACAACGCATGATTTTGAAATGCGCGCTAAGGCTTCACTACCTGATCTTCAGCGCTTGTGCACTGATCACACCACTGCAGAAGCACAGATGACCAATGCCAGTGAAAAAGACAAGGCTTGATGGGACGTGGCTATTGCGCCCCAAGAATTTAACATTAGCGATCATGTTCTATTACACTACAAAAACCCTTACAGCCTTGAATACAATTGGATGGGCCCATATGTAGTAGTAGATAAACACACTCCTGCTGGAATTTACAAGCTGACTTCCCTTGAGGGAGAACCATACAATTCTTGGGTTCACACTGACCGCCTCAAATATGTGAAGTCCAAAAGCTTTCAGTCTACATGGTATCGCCCTGCTGCATCCCATGCCCAATGGCGTCAACAAATGGCCTCTCTTGCCCCTTCTCCCACCCTAACCTCCACATCCATACTGGCGTTGCTCGAGGACGACCAACATTCTGAAGAGGGGGTATTGTCGTCACTGAATCCCGATCCCTGGGATTCAGACTTCTTTTGTGTCAACCCTGAGTTGGACGAATGAATCAGATCGATTATTGAACTGGAAGAAATAGAAGAAGACGATGTTTGAGATTAGATCATCATGAAACATCGTCTATTGAATCGTTGCCCTTGAATAAGTTTTAGAAGTAGAATTGTTTTGCTGTCGTCCATCAGGCACAAGAAAATATAAATAGACAGAAAGTCGATACAATAAAAGAATCATCTTTTTACGATCCTTATTTTTATTTATCTTATCATTGCCCTGATCCACTGCAAGTGTGACTGATCAACTACGTTACAGTGATTCAGAATAAAACTCAGATCCAAGGAAACGACAGTATACCTTTTACCTCTTTTAGTGTCGTGGCAAAAATCATTAGACCAATCATAGTTAAGGACCGGATTTGGTAATCACCTTTTACGCTCGGCCATCGTCCATAAATGACGAACTACAAGTCTTCTTTGATCATCAATCTTTAATATAATACTCTCAGCTGTTTCCTTTTTGTATCTTATTACCATAGTGATTACATAATTTATCCAGAATCAAAAAGATATAAATATTGGACACATTACAAAGAATAAAGAACATCTTCTGTTTTATCTTATTTTATTGTCTTCTACTATTGTTCCATCTTTATCTGGCCATTGAATTTCCAGCTCAGACTACGGTGATGACAAGTTCATTCACCAACAAGACATACAGATAAAACTTTAAAGAGCATTGCACGAAAGAGTGAGGAAATTAAGCAAGAGATTTCAAGAAGTATACAAGCTAGAAGAGATGGGTCAGCAAGACATTCTGTCTATATTGCAAGTGATGTTAGAGCAAATACGCGCCCAACAGGAAGAAATAAAAGCCTTATGAGAAAAAACTACTGTTACCTGAAGATTGACCAGATTACTACCTCAAATTGTCAAGCCAGTATAACCAGAAGTATTCTGGGGTGAGAGAGCACCAGCTGCAATTGAGGCTTGGTTACACACACTTGACAAATATGGAGACTTGACCAGGCTGAGTGATGAGCAACGAATTCTATTCGCCTCAACTCTGCTCCGAGACGCTGCAGCCACATGGTGGCGCCATCTAGAAACAACGATCAATGAGACCACAGGGCAGAACAAGGTTTCCCAAGATTGGCGCGAATTCAAAGAGGTCTTTTGAAGAGAATTCAAGCCAAGCAATTCTTCTGTATTGGCTCGCCAATGACTACAGACACTCCAACAAACAGGCACAATCTGCGACTACATTGTGGCCTTTAGGAACATTATGTTGAAATTACCTGATATGTACGAAGACGATGCCACATATTAGTTTGTAAAGGGACTCCAATATTAGGCTAGATTACAAGTATTGCTAAGCTGACCAAAAACTCTGACCGAAGCATACAACGCCGCTGAAGCTTTTGAATCTGCCTATGAATGTGCTCAAGGGTTACAACACCTTCAAGAGTGTACAATGGAAAGGAATTCTGGATATGTCACAACTAATCAAGACTACGGAGGCCCAACGCTGATGGATCTGGATGTTATCAACATGCCATATAAGTCGAATGGGTTTGCTAAGAAACCGTTCCAAGACCAGTATCAAAAAGCTCCTTGGTAAGGTGGATGGCAGTCCTACAAGAAATACAATGACTGCGGCTCTTCATTCCCTACGTGTTACAACTGTAGAGGACAAGGACACATTGCCAGAAACTGCTCGTCGCCACCATTGTCCAGCAACTGTATCCATCACAAGAATTCTGTAGTATTAAGTGATTTAAAAGAGCAGGCGCGTCAGGATTAAAGGGAGTCCCTTCGCGCACAAACAATCAATCCCTTAACGTCATTACCATGAAAGAAACTGTCAAGGAAGGAGAGACACAAGAAACTAGTAGCCCATTGTGTTATATGTAGATAGAAAAAGGGACAGATAGAATCCTTTGAGACTGTTGGATATCTTTATTTCATTCAACTTATCTGCCTATTTATAATTATTTGCTCTTATGCGGGATTTGTAATTAGTGAACGTTCTTCTCAGCGATAGGTGTATGATTTAGCTAAGTGTAATAACTATGGTAGAGCAGTGTCACCTTGTCTTCATCCTTGGTGATAGATCTCTGATTTAGAGAAGAGGTGCAGTCGGTGTTCCAAACTAGAGAAGTTCACTGTAAATGGAAACACGTTAATTCCGATCATCCTGTTCATGGAACACAAGTACTAGGAAGTCACACTACGACAGCGACGTATACTACATTACCCCCTTCCAGGTTAGACATAACCGTTAAAACTGTAATAGTTTGTGAAGGTATTAATGGCGTGTACGTTTTGTTGGTCGTGTATTTGTCTGGTTTCTATTCAGACGTTTTTCAGAAAGTGTGTTTGATGATGTGCGTGTCTGACGTGTTGTCTTGTCATTTGGTTTAGAACCAAGTCATTCCCAGTAATCCATTATAGGCTTTGGACTGCTGAAGGAGTCTGGCTCCTGCCATGTGTCGTCCTTTTTATCATAGCCTTCCCATCTTACTCTGTAAATATAATTTCCCTTTGAAATTTCTTTGTGTCTGACAACAGCTTCAACAACATAATATTCTTTGCCTTTTTCTTAGACATCGTTGAGGGATATTATCTCATCTTGAGATATAAGTTTGAGTGCGGATGGCGGATAATTGCGTGGGAGTAGTAGTCCTTGTTCATCCATAAGAACGTAAGATCCTCCTCGGGTTTCTCTGACGATGGTGTATGGACCATGGTAAGCGGGCTCTAGTTTGCTGCGTTGTATCTCTTTGATCATGACCTGGTTATTTGGTGCAAATTTCACCATTCGGTATTTCTTGTCAAATTTGCCTTTTTGTGCGTTTATGACAGCTTGTGTTCTTTCCGCAATTGCTGGAAATACCACATTGGTCATGTTATCAATGCGTTGCAAAAGTTCTTCATTTGTCATAGGTGGTACGTTAGGATCGTTTGTGTAAGATTTGAACCCGTTCATTGCTCTTGCAAACATAAGGGTGTATAGAGAAGATCCTGTTCTTCTTGTTTCTTTTGCATTTACCGCCAGTTGAACGCTTGGTACATATAGGTCCCAATCTCTTGTTGCGCCTTTAATGCACTTTTTCAATGCGTTCACTGTTGTTTTAACCCAGCATTCGGCAACACCGTTAGCTCTTGGGTGATAAGGCGTGACTAGTCTGTGATCAAATCCAGATGATTCAGAGAGTAATTTCATGAGGGAGTTGATGAACTCTTTTCCATTGTCAGATTGTAAATATTGAGGGAATCTGAAATCGCAAAAGACATTAATTACAGCTGTGACAACTGTGTCTTGAGATTTGTCAGATATAGCACGAAGAACACAGAAACGTGTGCAAATATCAAGCATAACCAATAGGTAATTTTTACCTGTATGAGTGGTTGTGAATAGACCTGCGAGGTCTATTGCCCAATGATCGCCTGGTAGATAAGCATGAATGGGGCGTAATGGATGATATCCCTTTATAGAGATGTTATGTTTTTGGCATTCTATGCATTTGCGTACTGTGTCAACAGCATGTTTATGCATGTTGGGCCATGATAGACCATCATTGTGAAGTGCATTGACTATTGCATTTGCTCCAAAGTGTCTGAAAGCGTGTGCCTTCTCTAATAACTCTTGGCGTTCATCTTCTGGTAGTGTCATCATCTCTTTGGATTGAACTTCCACCGCTCTATTAACGCACTTTCTCATACCTTGCAATGTATTTGTGGGAGCATTACCCCCTTCCAGCGTTTTTGCCGGGGTAAAAAGGCGTGATAATTGATCAGGCAGAATGTTGTCAAGTCCTGGAAGGTGCACAACATCAAAGTCATACTGTAAGATAGTATCGAGCCAATTGATCATCATGGCGTTTGCCACTTTTTGTGTATGGAGATATGTCAATGCTTTGTGGTCAGTATAAAGGGTGAATTTGTTACTCCAGAGGTATTTGTGGAACTTTGTAAGAGCATATACAACGGCTAAAAGCTCTTATTTTGTGGTAGAATAGTTCCATTCACTCTTTGAAAGAGCTCTTGCCATGAACCCTATGTGTCTTGTCTTGTTGTTGATAACCTGATATAGGGTGGCGCCTATGCCTGTGTTTGAGGCGTCTGTGGCAACACTGAATGGATACTTTAGGTTTGAGTAGCACAGTATGGGTAGCCTGAGAAGAACCTTTTTGAGGTTGTTGAAAGCTGTGACGTGCTCCTCTTTCCAAACGTCTTCAAGTGTTCCTTCATTGCATAGCCTGTCTAATGGGGCTGTAAGCACGGATACGTTTGGTATGTGTTCGCGAAAGTAGTTGATTACGCCAAGGAAGCGTTGTATGTCAGTACCTGTGTAAGGTTCTGGCCATTCTTAGATGTTGCTCACTTTGCATAGATCCAGAGATATTCCATTGCGCGATACACAGAAACCAAGGAGATGAACTGATTCTTGTGCGAAATAGCACTTCTTTGGGTTGAGGATTAGATTTACGCTGGTGAGCTTCTTTATGACCGTTTGGACATGTTGAGCATGTTCCTCCATAGTAACTGAGTGTATGATAATATCATCGACGAACGTGGTAATGAACGCGAAGTCTTTGAAGATGATATTCATGACTCTTTGAAACTTAGATGATATTGGTTTAAGACCGAATGGACATCCTCTGAACATGTATTGTGTACCTTTGAAGGTAAATGCTGTTTTGGGTCTGTCTTCTTCATAAATCTCAAAGCGATGGAAAGCTGTTTTGAGGTCCAGAGTGGTGAATACCTGCGATTCTCCTAGCTTGTGGAAAATGTCTCCAATGAGAGGCAGTGGATATCTGTCCTCCTTTAAGAGCTTGTTGATATGGCGTGGGTCTAGGCATGGATGTCGATCAGTGTAGTTACCGAACATATCCTTCTTTGGTGCCAAAGTGAGAGGACTATTCCAAGCTGTATCTACAGGAGCTTGTTCAATAGTTCCATCTTTGAGCCATGTATTGATGACTTCTTGAATTTTTGGTTCATACACAACTGGCAGTGGATACTGACGATGGTATGACATTACACCTTCAGGCGTGTCAATGTGTATTACCAATTCTGGAACAGTGCAGAAAGAAGTCTTTGGAATGCGTTCATTTGCTTCTAATGAGGGTTGAATGGCTTGAAGGAATGTTTCTCTTTCAGCCTTTGTACCTGCAGGTGAATTGTTTGGTTCTGGAGTGTCATTGGGAATATCACTTTTTACGTTGTTGTTGACTGCGTCATCCCATGAGGTAGCTATACCTGTGATGGCAATACCTAGTTTAGGCATAAGATCCAAACCAATACTGACGTGTGTGTCAAGTGCAAGATCCATAACGATGAATGTGTGGGTGCATTGTTTACCCATGTACTGTAGTTGGATTTCAACTGTGCCATGACTTTCAGCAATTTGTTTTGTAGATGCGAGGTGGATTTTGTGTTTATTTTTTGTATTCAATAATAATTCTAATTCTCTTCCAAAGAGAGACTAACAAACGAACTATTCGCACCAGTGTCTACCAGGGCCCACTGTTGACTACTCTGTAAAAGAATAGGTACAAAAATTGAATCAGTAGTTTTGTTTGCGATAGTTTGTTTAAGGTGCTTACCTTGTTTTTAGAGGTCTAATTTCTCCATGTCAATAGGTAGCATGGTGTCAGGATCATCAACATCCATGACCTTTGCCGCGCGGTTTGTGACGTATTTTTGTTTTTTGAAATTGAGGTATTCTTGGCAGGTATACCTGGGCTTGTATTCCTCCTTCTTGCAGTACCAGCAGAGATTGGTACTCCTGGACTTGGTATTCTGCTTGGAGTGCTCGGCTGCCTCCTGAACCATTTCTTTCCATAGATTGCAATCCTGTTTGGTGTGTGAGCCCTTAGGATGTAGTGGGCAACCTTTTTTGAGGAAATGGCCGCGCTTGTGTTTCCTGTAGTCGGAGTTGTCATCAGCAGTGTAATGGCGTTTGCCATTGTTCCATTGTTCGCCCATGTTGTGTGACCTGGCAGTGTCTTCTCCGCAAGATGCCATGATTAATTGCGCCGCCTGGTATAAGTCATCCGTTAGGTCTAAACTGAAATGGTTTGTAAGAGTGGACCAGGCCTTCGTCTTGATACTGGGTAAAAGGGAGCAGACAAAGTTGTACACCAGATCAGAATCTTGCTAGAGGTTTGCCTCATAGGAAACTTCTTGGTACCTCTCCAAGAAAAGGCGGATAGACTCATTAGGACGTTGAGCCAAGTGGCGATGCTCATCCTTTTTGCGCCAAATGTAAAATAGATTGCCGAATTCTTTTTCCAATTGGGCACAGGCTTGATTCCACTTTAACCCGCGGTCTACAAGTGTACAGGAGAACCATTGACGTTGAGTGTCATCGCAGGTAAGCCAGAAGAGACATTCCCAATGGTTGTCAAGGGGCACCAGATTGTACGCATGGAGTTGGACCTCAAAGGCGCTGATGAAGGTCTTGACTGAGTCATGTACTTTTTTGCTTTCATCCTGGATGGGACCACCACGAATTTGGAATGGCAGAAGATCCTTGGGAACCAGGGTGTAGAGTTTACCTCGTGTGGTAGGTGCAGTGTTTTCAGGAACCTCATTTAAGGTGTCATCCTCTTGAGCTGCCTTAGCTCATAGGAAAGCTTCCCAACAAGCTTCAGCATGGTCTAGGTCTGTTTGGGCACTGAGACGCTCTTGTTCACTAGTAGCCTTATCCGCAAGGATCACCATAAGCCTAGTGAAAGCTGTCTTCTTTCTGTTTCTCAATATTTGCTCCAGTTCTTGAGCATTCACTGTATCCTCAAATGAGGTGTCAGCATTGGACATCACCATGTCCTCCATTTCAGCTTGTGTTGCGTGCATCACCATGGAGTTCTCCTGTTCAACAGGTATGTTGGCCAGGTTTTGAGCAGAGGTAGTGGGGACAGACATGATAAAAGAAAAATAAAATGGAATAGAAGAATTCAAAGGAAAAAATGTATTATATGTAGATAGAAAAAGGGACGAATAGAATCCTTTGAGACTGTTGGATATCTTTATTTCATTCAACTTGTCTGCCTATTTATAATTATTTGCTCTTATGCGGGATTTGTAATTAGTGAACGTTCTTCTCGGCGATAGGTGTATGATTTAGCTAAGTATAATAACTGCGGTAGAGCAGTGTCACCTTGTCTTCATCCTCGGTGATAGATCTCTGATTTAGAGAAGAGGTGCAGTTGGTGTTCCAAACTAGAGAAGTTCACTGTAAATGGAAACACGTTAATTCTGATCATCCTGTTCATGGAACATAAGTACTAGGAAGTCACACTACAACAGCAACGTATACCACACCCATCTACCAACAATTAAGAGCTATAAAAAAACGAATCCAGCGAACCAGATCCATACCAAATCTCCATGGAGGAAGATCTTAGTTATCTGAACCAGCTAAACACAATAAAACACACAGATCTCCCACTGTATGATATGGTCTGCAATGGCTTAAACTGCGAAGTACTTTTGGACAGCAGAGCGTCCTGCTCATATATATCACCAAGACTGGTCCAAGGTCGTCCAAAGCAAGTGGTATCAGGTCGTCAAGTTGAAACAGCTGGTGGCCACAAGTTCCAGATCACAGAAGAAGTTACCTTGTTGCTAAACGCAGGTGGCTATGCACACGAAATAACAGCGTTTATCTTTGACACCAAGTTCGATTTGATTTTGGGGCATGATTGGATCAAAAGAATCAAACCAATGCCAGATTGGGATTGGGATATTTGGAAGATCGAGACTATGGATAAGGTTTATACCATTTAACTGAAACATGATCGCGAAGTTCTGGATTTGGCCTATCTCATATCGCACCATCAAGTCCAAAGGCTTCAAAGACAAAAGGAAACAGAGGACATGTTTCTCTGCTATGTCAAGTCCAACACACCAGAAATCAGCAAGCCCTTGGATTCCCGTTTTCCTTCACTGGTGGAAGAGTTCAAGGATGTTTTTCAAGATGCATTGCCTGGATTACCTCCAGAGCAGGAAGTGACACATGTAATTGACACTGGTGATACAATACTGATCAATCGTACACCTTATAAGATGAGCCCATTAGAACTGGATGAGCTGCGCAAACAGCTAAAGGAATTACTCGATCTTCGCCTGATCCGCCTGAGTTCATCACCATGGGGAGCGCCAATATTATTTGTACGCAAGAAGAACGGTGAGATGCGACTCTGTGTGGACTACCGAGCTATCAACCGCGTAACCAAGTGAAACTCACACCCTCTACCTTGTATTGATGAATGCTTGGAGCGTCTAGGAGGAGCAAGGTTTTTTTCAAGTATTGACCTCAAGAGTGGGTATCATCAAGTACGAATAAGAGAAGAAGATGTACCCAAGACCGCCTTTAACACTTGCTATGGTTCCTATGAATTCTTGGTCCTGCCCTTTGGTCTCACCAACGCGCCACCAACGTTTCAGAGACTAATGAATTCGGTGCTTGGTGATGCTCTTGACAAGTTTGCCCTGGTGTATCTTGACGATATTCTCATTTTTAGCAAAACAGAAGACGAGCACTATGAACATGTCCGACATGTCCTTGAACAGCTCTGAAGAAGCAAGCTGATCACAAACATTAAGAAGTGTGAGTTCAACAAGACCGAACTGCAGTTTCTAGGTTTCCAAGTATCAGCGAAAGGTATCTGGCCACCGACAGAAAAAGTAAAAGCAATCTAAGAATGGCCTGTACCTACAAACGTCCAAGAAGTTCGACAATTCGTTGGCCTTGGTTCACACTACAGACGTTTCATCTGTGACTTTTCTACCATTGCATCTCCACTGATGGACTTAACAAAGGAAACAGGTACAAAGACAAGAGCTATCACATGGACGCCAGAGTGCCAAACTGCCTTCGAGGAAATCAAATCTCGAATGATCAATGCCCCAGTTCTGTTACCACCAGACTCTGAACTACCATACATAATTGAGACAGATGCTTCAGATTATGGTGTAGGCGCGGTATTACTGCAAGAAGGCCCTGATGGACTTATACATCCATTGGCATTTGAGTCAAAGAAACTGTCATTGGCAGAATGCAATTACCCAGCCCAAGAATGCAAATTGCTTGGCATATTACATGCTCTGAGAACGTGGCGTTGCTTCATTGAAGGACGACCATATACAATCTACACGGACCATCACCCTCTCAAGTATTTACGTATACAAGTAAAACTAACTCCTCGTTTGACTCGCTAGATGGCTGAATTGGAAGCCTATGACCCTGATATACAGTATAAACCTGGTCGTGAAAATCATGTGCCCAATGTATTGTCAAGATGCAATGGATCATCCTGTGAAGCTAATGAATCACCTATTGAACCTGATTATCTTTATGCTGTCAAGGCGATCCAGGAATCTGATTGGCCGAAGTTCTATGCACTCTCCAAAGAAAAATGGCCTACCATTTACAAAGATCTCCTACATCAACATAGAGACAAGTTCGTGGTGCACTCAGATTAAGTGTTCAGAAAGATTAAGAAAGGTGATGACATTGTAGAGATTTGATTTGCTACATTTGCACAACGCGCTGAAATCATTCGACACTATCATACTGGATTTGGCCATGCAGGTAACCTCACAGTTTATGATATTGTCAAGAAAAGATGGTGGTGGCCCCATATGCGCAATGACATACAAGAATGGCTTCATGAATGTCCTCAATGTCAATTGGCTGCTAAAGCAGATCGCAATACACATCATGCTCTGATGCAACCGCTCAGTGTTCCTCCACCTTTCTCAAGATGGCACCTTGATTTTATCAGCGAACTTCCTACTACTATCAAGGGCAATCAGTGGATTTTGGTTGCTGTTGATTATGCAACAAACTGGACTGCTGCTCGTGCTCTCCTGGACGCCACTGGTCAAGCTGTGGCCGATTTCATTTATGAGGAAATTGTTATGCGCTTTGGTTGCCCTGCTGAAATGATAACAGATAGAGGACTGAATTTTATATTCAAAGTCTTGAACATGTACCTGGGCCGCATCAAGATTTATCACCAGTTTACCTCTGCTTTTCACCCATGATCGAACAGAAAATGTGAGCGTACCAATGATATTCTCAAATGGATGCTCCAAAAATATGTCAATAGTGCCATTTCCCATTGGGACGAATACCTCGATACTGCCCTTTTTGCATGTCATATTCGCAAACATAGAACAACCAGATTCAGCCCTTTCTACATGGTTTATGGTCAAGAACCAGTTCTCCCTGGTGATTCTCTGCGCCCTTTCCTCACAGTTGAAACTTATGAAGACCCTGAAGTTCTTATCAATGCTCGTAAACCTGCTCTACTACGCCTACAGGAAGCTTAAATTGCTGCCACAACCAAGTTGGAAGAAAACGCTAAGAGAGACAAGGCCATATAGGATGCTACAATGAAACACCAAGTCTTCAAGGTCGGTGACCACGTTCTCATGCGCCACGAAAACAAATTTGGACTGGAATTCAACTGGTGAGGGCCCTACAAAATAACAGCTGTGAATCCTGCTACTGATATCTACCAACTCAAAGACCTTTAAGGAAGAAAATACTCGTCCTGGGTATACACTGACCGCCTACGACCAATTTATATCACTGGCCCAATTTCTGAAACCTGGTATGATCCTGCCACTGCCTGCGCTGCTGATCGTGCCAATACCGCCACTGCTGCTTCTTTTTCTTTGTTGCTCAAGGACGACCAACAGTCTTAGGGGGGAGTATTGTCGTGGCAAAAATCGTTAGACCAATCACGGTTAAGGACTGGATTTGGTAATCACCTTTTACGCTCAGCCATCGTCCATAAATGACAAGAACTACAAGTCTTCTTTGATCATTGATCTTTAATATAATACTCTCAGCTGTTTCCCTTTTGCATCTTATTACCATAGTGATTACATAATTTATCCAGAATCAAAAAGATATAAATATTGGACACATTATAAAGAATAAAGAACATCTTCCGTTTTATCTTATTTTATTGTCTTCTACTATTGTTCTGTCTTTACCTGGCCATTGAATTTCCAGCTCAGACTACGGCGACGACATTAGTATGTCATTTTTGTAAAGTCAATTCACAGCTACTGTTTT
The DNA here is from genome assembly GCA_002749535.1 of Apophysomyces variabilis. Taxonomy (NCBI): domain Eukaryota; kingdom Fungi; phylum Mucoromycota; class Mucoromycetes; order Mucorales; family Mucoraceae; genus Apophysomyces; species Apophysomyces variabilis. Next base: position 18,898 of record MZZL01000017.1, read on the forward strand.
GGACGCGAGTTGCCAATCAAGCTGGAATATAGAAATCATAAAGGAACAGAAGTAAAAGATAAAAGTGTATAAGGGAATTCGATGATATTTATTTTTCACAAACTATCCAAAGTATTTATATGTATGATATTTCTATAATTTTCTATGAGGCTGAAGATGCGAGAAGTATCTAGAAACTTCTTAGAAACCAATCGCAACTTCAAGAACTTCTTGGAAGGCTTTAGCAAAAAGAGTCTTTGCGTTCATGCGCTGATTCTGGCTCTAACAAGTGTCATATACCTTTTACCTCTTTTAGAATCCTTTTGTGCAACCACGCTACTTAGTAGTATGACTTCCTTCAACGTGAGTCATTGCAATAATCGTAACACAAGCAACACTCTTCATGAGTTACCTCAAGTTAACCTTACAACAATAGACTTAGAATTAGACATTATAAATATCAGTGAAAGCAAAACAAATAAAGATTATCTATCTTCTCTTATTTTATTGTATTATTATCTTTCGTCTATCATCCTTGTAGATCTTGCTTGGTATATTTCAGATCAGGATTGATATGACATTTGGTAGCTGATAAAAACTTCCACATGGAAATGAATTCACAAGACATCGAGAATATAAACATCTATACCAAAGAAGACAAGAACTGCTTTGAAATTGAAGAGCGTGTACAAGAACTTTTGCCATCTGAACTTGTCAAGTCATATCAAAATTATCGTTCAGTGGTCTGTATACCTGAGGAATACCACATAAAGTCATCTTCTGCTCAGGAAAATCATTGGAAAAAACTCGCTTATAAGTTTGCATTACAATTTACAACCGCTCAAGCGCCTCATCTGGTTCATATATTACAAGATTCAATCACAAATAACCAGGACGTTTCAGTAAAACAAACAATGGAAGAATTATTGACAGTGAGTACTGGTGTGCGCCTTCCACTTCCAGACAACTACCATGGTGACTGTGTGGCAAGTACCATCAACAACTGGCTGATGGCTATGGAACGCTACATAAAATTTTACTCTGTATCCGAAGAACATAGCATGTCTATTGCAGTCTCCTTCCTTTATGGCCGTGCCCTTACTTGGTGGAACTGATTGGTATTGGATGGCCGGGAACCAAAAACCTGGACTAAATTCAAACAAGAATTAAGTAGACAATTCCAACCAGCATACTTGGTACAAACCGCTCGTTGCAGGCTCAGGGAACTACGTCAAGTCAGTTCTGTCAGTGATTACGTTGATGCCTTTTAAGATATCCTGTTGGAGTTGCCTAATGTCACAGATGATGAGGCATTGGATCAATTTGTATTGGGGTTGCAATCGGCAGTTTGTAGCCATGTTACAGAAAGAGACCCAGTTGATTTTGACGACGCTGTTCATACGGCTTTGGCATATAAAACTGGGCGTCGCGTGGGTTATGGTGGATCAATTGAATCAGGAAGAGCTCACACAGATGTCTGAAACAATGATGTCACGCCAATGGATCTGAGCGCTTTGGTTGCAGTGACCATACGACAGCTGAACCTTTCCGGACAAAGACAAGGATCAACCTCCACAGGGTATTCAAGATCACCACGTTCTAACATTACCTGTCATTGGTGCAGGAAGCAAGGCCATATATTGAAACAATGCTGCGAGCGTGCTCATACTATCTATGATATGGACTTGAAACGACGTCAAGGCTATCAACCTCCTTTAGCTCAAGTACACACAATGGTGGTGTATGAAGACGGCTTAGTAAACAACTATGAGACCAAAGATGTTGAAATAAAGGCTGAACCCTTTTCAAACTATGTTGATGACCATGTTTCTGATGTTGTGAAGATATCCACCATCTCTCCCAACTCACATTTCTTCCAAGCAATGAATGCAACTGCAATTAACAGTCTACCTCTCTATGAATTCAAGGTGGGAAGCAAGAGTTTTATGGCCCTCATCGACAGCAGTGCAAGTACAAATTATATTAGCTCATGGGTTGCCCCTTTCTCTGCTTCACTTTCAAGCTTGTCAAGTCAACAGTCTGTAGAGACTGCCAACGGTCAACTTTCAAGCATCACTGGCAAGGCTGTACTCTCTGGTTCACTGGATAATTATCAGACAACAATTGAAGCTTTCATTTTTGATTCAAAGTTTGACATCATCTTGGGTAACACTTGGTTACAGCAAGTATCTTCTATTCTAAATTGGGCAGACTGTACCTGGACAATCAACGATGGATCCTGTACATTTGTGATTCGACCAGCCAGATTGACTGCAAGCTCTTCAGAAACCGCTCATTTCCTGCTATTTGCCAAGCAGGTAGAAAAGTTGTTGCGCAAGGATCAAGCTCAATGCTTTCTGGTACATGCACAAGAATACCTAGGTGCTGGCAGCATGGGGGATAGTTGGATCAAGCCGCTCATTGCTGAATTTCCTGACGTTTTCCATGAGGATACTATCAGACTACCACCTGAGCAGGATGTACAACATGTTATCAATACTCCAGGAGCCATGCCAATTAACCGGCCACTGTACAAGATGAGCCCACGTGAATTAGATGAACTACAACGACAACTGGCAGACTTACTAAAAAAAGGTCATATTCAACCTAGTTCTTCACCTTGGGGTGCTTCTGTGTTATTCGTCAAGAAGAAAAATGGAGAGATGCATATGTGTGTAGATTACTATGCACTCAACAAGGTCACTATCTACCAAAGTCATCCTTTACCAAGAATCAATGAATGCTTAGATCGTCTTCAAGATGCTTACTACTTCTCATCCTTGGATCTCAAGTCAGGTTATCATCAAGTAAGGATCAAGCCCGATGACATACCAAAGACCGCCTTCAACACTTGGTATGGACAGTTTGAATTCCTCATACTACAGTTTGGTCTAATGAACGCGCCCCCTACGTTCCAACGCTTGATGAACTCTGTGTTATACGATTGTTTTGATAAATTTGCCTTGGTGTACTTGGACGACATCCTGATATTCAGCAAGACAGCAGAAGAACATATAGCTCATGTACGACATGTACTGAACAAGTTGCAAGAGGCAAAGCTTATCATGAATCAAAAGAAGTGTACATTTGCAAAAACAGAGTTGGATTTTTTGGGTTTCAATGTATCAGGAAAAGGCATTTTACCCTTGCAGCAAAAAGTCAAGAGCATCTAGGACTGGCCAGTACCCACGAATGTCCAAGAAGTGCAGCAGTTTATTGGCTTTACACAACATTACAGAAGGTT